>LTAE01002898.1:4165-40712 GCA_001647135.1 Pontederia paniculata | reverse complement strand
TATATATATTACGTGTGCACTGGTCGTCCATTCCTTCAACTCAGGTCGACCACTACCCTGAACTTGAATATGTCCTGTTACAGAAATCAGCTCAACAAGTTCATCAGTACAGACTGAGTTCACTTACAAATTTGTGATCATTCAAAATATTCTCGGGATCCTAGATTCAACAACCCGATGAACACCCCTACAAACAAAGCCAAAATCATTCAATGAAGCACACACACTTTTAGTTTCTCCTTCGTAAGTATTAAATTTAGGTTTCCCTTCAAAGCTATTAACCACTTCTCAAGATGCTATATCCTTGTTACATGATTCTGGCCTTGACATCTGGTATAGCTCGAATTTTCAAATATTTTAGTGACACGCCAATGACGACACAAACATGCGTGAACTATTTGAGAAAAAATATATAAGAGTTAATAATTGTTGAATCTAGAATCCCGAGATTGTTTTGATGATCACAAATTTGTGAGGAAGCTTAGTTTGTACTAATGATTTTCTAAATTGATCTATGAAAGACAAGATTTTTTATGTTCAGTAAGTGATAGGTCGACCGAAGTTGAAGAATGAACGACCTATGCACAGAGAAGACATAAAAGAATAATCCTAAGAGTGCAGCAGTCGTCCAAAGGATGTGAAGTGGTCGACCAATGTGAAGAACAAAGATTGAAGAAATAAAGTCAAGTACTGAGCGGTCGACCAAAGTTGTTTGATGGATGATCGAAGACAAGGGTGGACAAGAAAGGTCGTCCGGTGAAGATTGTGGGCGACCGAAGGTTCTAAGTCAATAGTACAGAGGTTAAAGAACGGATGCTCCAAGGTGAAGAGGATGCCCGATGAAGAAGATAAGTCGATGAGTGATATGGCTAAGGAAAGAGAGGTCGTCTGAAGTTAAGCTATGGATGACCGAAGAACTCTAGATGAAGAGATAGGTTGTCCGAGAGTTTTAGAGTTAAAATAGTGGATGACCGGAAGAGTGTCAATGCTGGAGAAAGGACGTCCATGGGCTATTGAGTTAAAGCTATGGACGACCGAAGGAATACTAGTAGAATGAAAGGTCGTCCGAAGGTGAAGAGCGGACGACCGAAAGGTTTAAGATGAAGACAAAGGGCGTCCAAGAGCTTTGAAGCGAAAGCAGTGGACGATCAGAAGAGAGTATGAACTGTAATGAGCGGACGTTCGTAGGATCAACGGACGACCGACGTAAGACACATGGAGACTGAGATCGTCCGAAAGCTGATGGGTCAGAAGCAATGGACGACTAGTGAACCTAACAGGAGAATGTAAGGACATCCAAAGGCTCTGAAGAATGTCAAAGGACGTCCAAAGAATGTCAGAGGGATGTCAGAAGAATGTAGCGGACGTCCAAGGAACTCAGTGGAGAATGAGCGGACGATCGAAATACTGAGTAAAGAAACAACAGACGTCCGAGGGACTCAGTGAAGAGTGAGCTAACGCTCGAAGTACTCAGAGAAGAGATGAAAGGACGTCCAAGGGATTTAGGAAGAATCAGCGGACGACCAAAGAAGTGCTGAAGAATTAAGTACAAGTCAAGTCGGGCGATCGAAGGTGAACAACGGACGACCGAAGGAGCTTGATAGAGGACTTCAACTGAAGAAGCGGACGTCCGAGAGATTGATGTGCAATCAAAGGACGACTAGAGAAGAGTTGAAGAAATTAGCACAAGTCAAGTCGGGCGACCGAAGGTGAACAACGGACGACCGAAGGAGCTTGACAGAGGACTTCAACTAAAGAAGCGAACGTCCGAGAGATTGGTGTGCAATCAGCGGACGACCAGAGAAGAGTTGAAGAAATTAGCACAAGTCAATTTCGGGCGACCGAAGGATTGGCGAACGACCGAAGAAGCTTGACTAAGGAATAAAAGCTTAAGGCTCTAAACTGCGGACGTCCGAGGGTAAAAGGTGGACGACCGGAGCACTAGATGATAGTTCAATTGAAGATTTCACCAGAGCAGCGGTCGATCGAAGTAGAGGAAGTGGACGACCGAGGGGTAGGTGAAGAGTATTGTACTTGCATTAACGGCTAGTTTTCTGAGAGAGAGATTAGGTCGTTTGTGTAGAGTATATATTGTAATCCCAAGAGTCTTGGGAAGTAACTTTGGCAAACTTTGACAAACTGTGTAGAGAGCTTGAGAGCCTTAGTTCCTCCTTCTGAGCATTCGAGTGACGAATCCAGAATAGAAGGAAGTGTGTGTTCAAGTGTGAATTTGTAAGAGGTTATCTCCTTGTCCTCGAGATCTCTTGGTGCCATCTAGATCCTAGAATTGGTATTAGAGCTTAGATTGCTCACAAATTTGTACCTATATACGAATCTCGTATAGATCTAACAATCTAGAGATAAAATGACATCAAATAACTTTATCCTAGGTGAGGGACAATCTACCTCTAGACCTCCTCTGTTCAATGCATCTAAATTTTCTTATTGAAAAATTAGATTGCAAGCTTATGTATGTTCCATGGACAATGACATTTGGAATGTCATTGAAAATGGTTTTGATATGCCCACTAGATTAGTAAATGGTGTACATGTTCCTCTTTCTAATAGTGAACTAGACTCTACAACTAAGAACCTAATTAAATTAGATTGGAGATAAAAATATTTTTTATTGTGCATGAGATCAAACTGAATTCAATATAATATCTTCTTGTACTAGTGCAAATGAAATCTGGAAAAAACTTGTAGTCACACATGAAGGAACTGAAAAAGTAAAAGAATCAAAATAAAATATCTTAAATCATCAATATGATTCTTTTAAGATGAAGTATGATGAGTCTGTAAATAGTATGTTAGTTCGTTTTAATGATATTATAAATGAGTTAGCCGCCTTGGGCGACCCAAAGTTTAATGCTCAAAACGTGAAAAAGTTTCTCAGGTCCTTGACATCAAAATGGCATATGAAGATAACTGTGGTTGAGGGACAACAAGACTTAAAAAAGCTGGACTTTGACGACCCGTAGGATCCCTCTTGACCAATGAGATGACTCTTGAAAAAGAAAGAGAGGAAGCTAGTTCAAGGAAGAAGACCTTAGTCTTGAAAGCAAAGAAAATTGAGAGTGATGATGAAGAATCTGATAAAAGTGATACAGATTTCAGTGAAGAGAAGCTGACCCTTTATGCAAAGAAGTTCAGAAAATTCATGAAGTTTTCTCAATAGAAAAAAGAATTAAAGAAGAAGTGACCAGCTGATAAGTCAAGGATAAAATGTCATGAGTGCAACAAACTTGGACACTACAAGAGCGAGTGTCCTACACTGAATAGAAAGAACAAAGGAAAGAGCTCCTCAGATTACAAGAAGTAGAAGGGCACTTAAAGTCACTTGGGATGATTCAAGTGATGAAGACAGTGAAGCTGAAGGAGCATCAAAAATGATAGTGACAGTGATAGTGATGAATGTGAAGAAGATATCATATTTGACATGCATAAAAAAATTAATGTCATGATAAGAAAATATTCTATTTTGAAAAGAAAGAATGACAATCTTGTTCAATAAAATAATAAGCTGAAGGAAAATAATGTTGATTTTGAGAAACAAATTTCTGATTTGAATGCCCAAGTGATAACAAATAATGATAGCCTAGAAAAACATGTTGAAATTATAAACTCTTTGAAATTAGAACTGTTTGACATTAAGAATAAATTTGAAACATTTTCGCATGGTGGAAAAATGTTAGATGTGATGTTATCACAACACAAGATTTCTTTGAACAAGAAAGGTTTGGATTTTAACTCTTTTAGTGATAATGTATCTCAAACAACTACTTTCATAAAAGCTTCACACTCTTTGATCCGAACTTGCCTAACACTTCTACTTGTTTAAATGAATCTAAAACTGCTCCCACTAGCTCTAAAGCCAAAGATAAGAATATAGTTAATCTTAAAGCTAAAACTGCTATAAATATTGAATATGTTATTGTTGATAAAAATACCAGGTTGTCATCAAAAGGAAATGTAAATGTTAGATATAGAAATGTTGTAATTAAACTGAAATAAAAGAATTATGCTTTCATGTATCATCGAAACACTAAACCTACTCACATGACATACTATTAGAAATGGTTATGTACATTCTTACTCTTATATTACTCATGTAAATATAAATAACATTTCTGTTAAATCAAAAATTTTGCACACTAACAGAAATGCATAGGTTATGAAAATGCAGAACAAAAAAACTTATGCTCATCATAGTTGTAGAAAAATGTATGCAAAGAATGTGACATGCTTCTGTTGTAACCAATTAGGACACTATAGTTTTGAATGTAAAGCTAGGAAAAGTTTTCATTCAAATATTAGACAAATCTGGATTCCTAAGGGAACTTTCAACACTAACACCTCCGGACCCAAAGTATTTTGGGTACCAAAGACATAAATTTTGTGTTGTTCTTGCGGGGTGCCAAAAGAAGCAAAGGAAAATCAACAAGATGGTACCTTGATAATGGCTGCTCAAGACATATGACTGAAAATGAAGAAAACTTCTTGAGCATAACAAGAACACAGAGTGGAAAAGTAACTTTTGGGGACAACAACCAAGGAAAAATCTTTGGTAAAGGTAACATTGGAAAACTTTGATAATGTAGTTATAGAGGATATTTGGCTAGTAGAGAACCTAAAACATAACTTGTTATGTATCAGCCAACTGTGTGATAAAAACTACATTGTTAAGTTTGAACAAAATAAATGATTAATATGTGATAACACTAAAAAAGTTTTGCATATGGGATTAAGACATCAAAATGTGTATGTGATTGATTTTGATGATTTTTCTAATCACAAATGCTTGAATGTTATGCATGATGAAATAGAATTATGGCATAGAAGATTAGGATATTTAATATATAAAGTCATGCATAAATTAGTGAAACATAGTCTTGCTAAAGGTTTGCCCAAAACTAAAATTAAAAAAAAATTATTTTTGTTCTTATGTCAAAAGGGCAAACAACATAGGGCATCCTTCAAATAAAAAAAATGAGATTTCAACAAATAGACCTCTTCAATTTATACATATTGATTTATTTGGTCCAATTTGCACTACCATCTTTGGTGGTAAGAAGTATGTATGTGTGATTATGGACGACTACTCTAGATTCATATGGACTTTGTTCTAGCACATAAGCATGGATCATTTGATATGTTTATTATTTTTGCGAATAAGATTCAAAATGAATTGAATATGAAAATCTCCAACATCTGGAGTGATCATGGAGGTGAATTTGAAAACTTAAGGTTTGAAGAGTTTTGTGAGAAACATGGAATTCTTCATCAATTCTCAACATCAAGAACTCCACAGCAAAATGGAATAGTTGAGAGGAAGAATAGAACCTTAATTGAAATGACTAGGACCTTGCTTAGTGAAAGCAAGTTGCTTAAATATTTTTGGACAGAAGCTATCAACACTTCTTGTTATATTCAGAACAGAGTGTTAATTAGGCCTTTGAAGAAGAAAACATGTTTTGAAATTATGTATGGCAAAAGACCAAACATTTCATACTTTAGAGTATTTGGGTGCAAATGCTTTGTTTTAAGAACTTTGGATAAATTAGGAAAATTTGATGAAAAGAGTGATGATGATGCACTCTTTCTAGGATACTCAAATCTTAGCAAGGGTTATAGGGTGTACAACAAAAGAACATTAGTAGTTGAGGAGTCAATACATGCCACTTTCAATGATAATGACAATGTTCTTGATCAACATGAAAAGGTTGAGATCATAGAAGAAAACAATAAGGATGATCATGACCTAGATGAGTTAACTCATAAGGAGGAAGACTCTCAACCCATGAAAACCACAACTAATGAGATTGTTGTGGTGAATGAGAAAAATCCGCAAGAAATTGAATTAGAAATAGAACTGCCTCCCACTGAAAAAAACAATTGGAGACAAGTACCTTCACATCCCTTAGAAAATATTATTGGAGACATAAATAAAGACGTGAGAACAAAAAAGTCATTAAGAAATTTCTATGCATTTTATGTATTTCTATCTCAAATAGAACCCAAGACTATAGAAGATGCATTGGATGATCCAAATTGGATAAATGTCATGCATGAAGAACTAAATAACTTTGAAAGAAATCAAGTATGAACATTTGATTAAGAGACCTAAGGATCATCCCATAGTTGGAACAAAATGGATTTTCAAAACAAATGAGATGAAACTAGAGTTGTGGTTAGGAACAAAACTATACTAATTGCAAAAGGATACTCTCAAATTGAAGGAATTGACTTTGATAAGACCTTTGCACCACTTGCTCGATTAGAAGCAATAAGAATTTTTCTGGCATTTGCTTGCTTCAAGAATTTTAAGTTGTTTCAAATGGATATGAAATCAGCATTTTTGAATGGATACATAAATGAGGAAGTTTATGTAGAATAACATCCAGGTTCTGAAAGTTCAAAGCACTCGGATCATGTGTTTAAGCTTTCTAAGGCACTATATGGGTTAAAGCAAACTTCTAGAACTTGGTATGAGAGATTAAGCTTATTTCTTCTTGAAAATGAGTTTTTAAATGGAAAAGTAGATACAACTCTTTTCTTGAATATTTTGGAAATGATATTCTAGTTGTGCATATTTATGTGGATGATATTATCTATGGATCCACAAATTTCCAAATGTGTAAAAAATTTGAAATCCTCATGCATAAAGAGTTTGATATGAGTTTAGTAGGAGAGTTAACTTATTTCCTTTTGTTTTCAAGTTAAACAATCTAAGGATGAATCTTTTTTTTTAACCAAGGAAAATACACAAAGGAACTGCTAGAAAGATTTTGAATGGAAGATTGTAAGTCTAGCTCTACTCCCATGAGTACTCTCACTAAACTAGATAATGATGAGAAAGGGAAGAGTGTGGATCAGAAATTATACAGAGGCATGATTGGAAGTCTTCTATACTTGACTGCCTCTAGACCAGACATCATGTTTAGTGTATGTCCATGTGCCAGATTTCAGGCCAATCCCAAGGATTCTCACCTGATTGCCAATAAAAGAATTATGAGGTACTTTAAAAATACTCCAAATTTAGATTTATGGTATGATAGAAACTCTCTATTTGATTTTCATGCATACACTGATTTTGACCTTGCTAAATGTAGAGTAGATAGAAAGAGTACTAGTGGTATGTGTTGTTTTCTTAGCAGCTCACTAATATCTTGGGCCAGTAAGAAATAGAACTCAATTGCACTGTCCACAACTGAAGCTGAATATATAGCTGCTGAAAGTTGTTGTGCTCAACTGCTGTGGATAAAAAAACAACTCCTAGATTATGGCGCAATAGTCGAAACTATGCCATTAAAGTGTGATGATACTAGTGCAATAGAATTGATCAAGAATCCTGTGCAGCACTCAAGAACCAAACACATTGACTTAAGGTATCATTCCATTAAAGAACATGTATCACTCAAAACCATATCAATAGAACATGTCCCGACTAAGAGACAGTTAACCGACATATTCACAAAACCCTTGGGAGGAGATATGTTTAACATGCTAAAGAAAAATTGGAATGTTGGACTCATGAATTCAGTAAAAAACTTAACTTATTGGTGACTTGCTTATGTAAGTATCACTGATTAATAAAGTTATAAATTATTGCGTTGCTCAACACATACATGACAAACTTTTATTTTCCCTAGATGTCTATCTTAAGTCGAAATATAAAGGACCTTGAATGGTAAATGATAAGGTGATTAAGTATCAGGTTAACTTCGGACGACCACTCCTCACACTTCGGACGTTCGAAACACATTGTTGATATCTAGTGATGTCAACCAATGAACGCCCATTGAGTCTCCAAGCGTCCATAATAAATCTTAAAATACAATATCCCAAGTAGCGGACGCTCATTGATAACCTCGGGTGACCAATCTAAATTCCCATCAACGATCGGTTGACCAGTGTACAAACCAAGGGCGTCCTATGTTTTTAATGCCTTATGATATTGAGGACTTCAGACGTCCATTGTTCTTACTCTGGATGACCGAAATTGGTTCATGACCTAAGACCAGTGCATTCAAATCATCCACTGAAATCATAGGACGACCATTGTGACCATGACTTAACATACCACTCTACTTCGGTCGACCCATCATTTACTTCGGACGATCGATGTTGCGAACACTATATATATAGTAGGTCATCCTTAATTGTCATCGTATTTGGAAATTATTCAACCGGCAACCTTTCGTGTTCCTCGCACTCCTCCATCGTCTTCCCTCCCATTCTTTTGTTCGAATCTCCTGAAACCTCTTGGATCTGCAAGCTGATCAAAGCATCTTCAAACAAGGATTCTAACATCTAGGTAAACCTAAAACACCATTTCTATCTCGCAAAATCTTAAATTCTAGGTTTTACTGGGGTTTACTAAGTTTTACTATCCTGACTATGTTCAACTCTATTGTGAATGTTTTTCTTCTCTTACAAAATCACATCATCTTATTCTCTCTTCATTAATTTAGACTAATCCTTTCTGTCATCTTAGAACCTTGTGTTCCTTCCTATCCGCTAGAGTCATGTCACCTATTAAGAAAACTGCTAAGAGGCATAGACTCGTAAAAGCATCACAGACAGACAACCAAGTAGATGAACCATCCTCCTCCATTCCACAAGAACCAGTTGACACAGCCGAAACTCCCCTCAATGAGACTCAAACCACAGACAACCCCTTTCAACTGACCCTGAGTTTAGTTCCCGGTGGTACATTAGTGAGAATGTTCAAAATCAATTCTTAATCTTCTATGATGAATACCGTCTAGTCGAACCATACAACTCCATTGACTCGGAAAGTCTTCAGCTTCCTGGTTTAAAAGAGACTTTTGAGCAATGTGATTGGATAAAATTTCTTGATCTCGATCAGCCAGTCCATCCCAATGTTGTAAAACACTTATATGCCAACCTCACCTATGATGATACACACCAAGAAATTAAGTCATATCTAAATGTCAAACACTTCTCCGTCACTAAGTCTAAATTAAATGAAATTCTAGACACTCCCGGATTTTCACATTTAAAACTTTCTCCAATGCATTGACATCACACCACCTACACTGAGAATCAAGATGCACTAGCTGTGAATGGAGGAAAGATTAATACCTTTGTCCAAGGAACCTTCCACAAATACCTCTCCCCTGTCATGAAGGTTGTCCATCATATAATCACTCATGTAGTCCTTTCTAGAGCTGGTCACTACACAGGAGTGAATCTCCTTGATCTTGTTGTTCTCGCACTTCTTGTAGACCCTGTAGCCCCTAGGATTTCACTAGGAAATTTGATCATGTATCAGATTATTAAAACCAAGGAGAAAGTTCATTCTAAGTGGACCAAGGGTGCTCGCTTATATTTTGAAAACCTAATCACCTTCATGATTCGCAAAGTCCTTAGGTCTAAGTTTGATGCAAATGAAGATGTCCTTCACTCCACCAAAAATGACAAGATCTCCTTCATTACTCCGACTAGAAAGGGACTCACTAAGGACACTCCCGATACCATTGATTTCCCATCTACCTCTGAGTATCAAGACACTATGAGTCAGCCATCTGAAACTCCAAGGGATCCCTCCACAGCTGAAAACCCTGAAACTCCTCTGCAACCCACTCAGCCACTTAGGACTCCTTCTACTTCCTCATTCTCAGCTGCATGGCCTCCCAACAGAGCATATTGGACTACCCTATGCACAAAAGTGGACACCATGTCTACTCTACTCAACACAATGTCCACCCAACTGACTCAAGCTCTGGAGCTGTTGAAGAAAGTTGGAGACGAGCAGTTTGAGACTCGTGAAGTCGACGAATTCCTTTCCTATTTTCATAATCAGGCTTGTGGACATTGAGCGACCATGGATGGGTTCATGAGAGCAACTAGTTATGATCCTGATGCACATCCTCCTTTTGATAATTACAAAGAGGGAGACGACAATCAGAGGAGTGAACCAGCACCCGAGCCCACTGCAGGAGAACCAACACGAGCAGAAGAGATACTTGAACCCATTATAGAAGAGGTTCACGAGGGAGCTCACGTACTTGAAAAAGGAGCTCAGGGTGAGGATTAGATAGCTCAAGGAGAAGTTGATGGAGCTGATTTTCAAGTTCAAAGAGAAGCTGCTGCAAGAGAGGAAGTTGATGATCAAGACATTGATCTTTAAAGTGCAGGAGCTGATCAAGAAAGAAATTCTGCACAAGAAGGAGAAGCTGGCCATACAAGCATTGAAGTGTTAGCTGAACAAGCAATCATTGAGATGCAAAGTGACCAGGCTACTACTGAAGCAACAATTGTGAGAAAAAAGGATAGAGGATGAGTTTCAAGACTTATTTGCTGAGCAAGATGAAAGTATCAACATTCTAATGGAAGAAGCAATGAACAAGATACTAGAAGAAACATCTAAGATTACTAAGGACATAGCTGGGGTGTCAACAAATTCTTCTCCTAAGAAGAAGTTTGGAAAAAGCTTCAAGAGGAAAAAGAAGGATAAGGACCAGGAAAATTAAGATAGATATAGTTGTATTGTAAACTAATTTTTTGTTGTAGTCAAAACATTTTAAGTCTGAATGACTTAAATGTATGTTGCTTTGCTGTGTCTGAAAACACCTTGAGTGTGAATGATTGTAATGAATGATATTTTTCTTTGTATGACATTTTACCTTTTTGTAATCATCAAAAAGGGGGAGATTGTTGAATCTAGGATCTCGAAATTATTTTGATAATCACAAATTTGTGAGGAAGCTTAGTTTGTACTAATGATTTTCTGAATTGATCTATGAAAGACAGGATTTTTTATGTTCAGTAAGTGACAGGACGATCGACGTTGAAGAACGAACGACCTATGAACAGAGAAGATATAAAAGAATAATCCTAAGCGTGTAGTGGTCGTGCAAAGGATGTGAAGTGGTCGACCGATGTGAAGAACAGAGATCGAAGAAATAAAGCCAAGTATTGAGCGGTCGACCAAAGTTGTTTGATGGACGATCAAAGACAAGGTTGGACATGAAAGGTCGCCCGATGAAGATTGTGGGCGACTGAAGGTTCTAAGTCAATAGTACAAAGGTTGAAGAACGGGCGCTCCAAGGTGAAGAGGATGTCCGATGAAGAAGATAAGTAGATGAGTGATACAACTAAGGAAAAAGAGGTCGTTTGAAGTTAAGCTATAGACGACCGAAGAACTCTAGATGAAGAGACATGTCGTCCGAGAGTTTTAGAGTTAAAACAGTGGACGACCGGAAGAGTGTCAATGCTGGAGAAAAGACGTTCGTGAGCTCTTGAGCTAAAGCTACGGACGACCAAAGGAATACTAGTAGAATGAAAGATCGTCCAAAGGTGAAGAGCGGACGACCGAAAGGTTTCAGACGAAGACAAAGGGCGTCCGATAGCTTTGAAGTGAAAGCAGTGGACGACCGAAAGAGAGTCTGAACTGAAGTAAAGTAATGAGCGGATGTCCGTAGGATCAGCGGACGCCCAACGTAAGACACTTGGAGATTGCGATCGTCCGAAAACTGATGGGTCAGAAGCAATGGACGACCAGTGAACCTGACAGGAGAATGAAAGGACGTCCAAAGGCTCTGAAGAATGTCAGAGGACGTCCGAAGAATGTCAGAGGAATGTCAAAAGAATGTAGCGAACGTCCGAGGAACTTAGTGGAGAATGAGTGGACGACCGAAGTACTGAGTAAAGAAACAACGGACGTCCGAGGGACTCAGTGAATGAGCGGACGCTCGAAGTACTCAGAGAAGAGATGAAAGGACATCCGATGGTTTCAGGGAGAATCAACGGACAACCAAAGAAGTGCTGAAGAATTAAGTACATGTCAAGTCGGGAGACCTAAGGTGAACAGCGAATGACCGAAGGAGCTTGACAAAGGACTTCAACTGAAGAACCGGACGTCCGAGAGATTGGTGTGCAATCAGCGAACGACTAGAGAAGAGTTGAAGAAATTAGCACAAGTCAAGTCGGGCAATCGAAGGTGAACAACGGACGACCGAAGGAGCTTGACAAAGGACTTCAACTAAAGAAGCGGATGTCCAAGAGATTGGTGTGCAATCAGCGAACGACCAGAGAAGAGTTGAAGAAATTAGCACAAGTCAAGATCGGGCGACCGAAGGATTGGCGGGCGACTGAAGAAGCTTGACTAAGGAATAAAGGCTTAAGGCTCTAAACTGCGGACGTCCGAGGGTAAACGATGGACGATCGGAGCACTAGACGACAGTTCAATTGAATATTTCACCAGAGCAGCAGTCGACCGACGTAGAGGAAGCGGACGACCGAGGGGTAGGTGAAGAGTACTGTACTTGCATTAACGGCTAGTTTTCTGAGAGAGAGATTAGGTCGTTTGTGCAGAGTATATATTGTAATCCCAAGAGTCTTGGGAAGTAACTTTGGCAAACTTTGACAAATTGTGTAGAGAGCTTGAGAGCCTTAGTTCCTCCTTCTGAGTATTCGAGTGACGAATCTAGAATAGAAGGAAGTGTGTGTTCAAGTGTGAACTTGTAAGAGGTTATCTCCTTGTTCTCGAGAGAAAGAAAGGAGAAGAATATATATTGTAATCCCAAGAGTCTTGGGAAGTAACTTTGGCAAACTTTGACAAATTGTGTAGAGAGCTTGAGAGCCTTAGTTCCTCCTTCTGAGTATTCGAGTGACGAATCTAGAATAGAAGGAAGTGTGTGTTCAAGTGTGAACTTGTAAGAGGTTATCTCCTTGTTCTCGAGAGAAAGAAAGGAGAAGAAGAAGTTGTAAGGGAGTCTTCGCCCTTGAAGAAGGAATTTAGTGATCTCCGGAGGTCTCGAGCTCGAGAAGACCGGAGCGAGGATGTAGGCCAGAAGTTAGGCCGAACCTCGTCAACAAACTGTTGTTTGTTTGCTTGTTCTATTTCTCTTCTTTACATTTGCAATTGTGTGCTTCCGCTAAGATATTTTTTTTTAGATTGTTGAAAATTTTAATACACCAATTCATCCCCCCCCCTCTCTTGGTGCCATCTAGATCCTACAATAATATTAGAAATGAAGCAATGATTGTGATAAACCATTTTCGAGAGAGGCAAAGCAAGAATGCAAGTTTCTTTTCTAGGATGGAGATCGATAGATGATAATAAAGTTACAAAAAATGTATTTTGGACTGATAGTCGATTAATAGAAGGCCTTATGATTTTTGGAGATGTAATTTCTTTTGGTTCGACTTATATAATAAAATAATTTGTTAATGTTTTCACCTTTTACTGGAGTGAATCATCATATGCAATCATCATTACTTGGATGTCTGATGAAATAGATGACACATTCATTTTGTTATTCTAAACATGGTTGGCGTGTATGTGTGAAAAGTATTCTGTAGTAGTTATCAAGATTAAGATATTGCAACACATTGCAATGAGCAACACAAATTCATAAAGACTTTCCAAACACGCAACATAGAAGTTACATTTGGCACATTACAAAGAAATTTATGAATAATCTTCGAGATTTATATGCAAAAGACAATTTTAGTGAAGATTACAAGAAATGGGTTGATAAATATATTAGCATTCATAAATTTGAGGAAGGATGACCTTTCTTGAAACAAAATTATGACATCCATGATGGTCATTGGTAAGAAGTCATATATCACAAACTTTATTAATTAGTACAATTATATTTTAACAACATATTTTTTGTTGGAATGCATACACCTCGAAGATCAAATAACATCCAACCCATTTTATATTTTGTGAATCTAAATACATTTATTAATAGAATTTGATCACGATTATGAATAAGGTCTTTATTCCCACGAGAGGCTAAGGAAAGGGAGGATTTTAAAACTTTGAATCTCACGGTTATCCTAATTACAAAAAATGTATTATTGGAACATGCGGGTAATCTATACATAAAAGATATTTTATATATTTTAATAGGAGTATATGAACTTTGTCGACTATTTGACACAAAAAAAATTACTAAAAACGAGCAAAAAGTTGAATACTTGGTGCATCGAAGGGGGAGAAAAAATAGATGATGAAACATTATGTAATATAGTAACCAACGATATATCACAATTTAATGTTCTTACATTTTGTTGGCATATCATTGATATTCTATATAAAAATGTTATCAATTTAGCATAGTAGTACATCCTCCATCGATGGATAATTGATGCAAGACAATCGAAAGGATGTGATCCTTGTGATATTAACCTATTTCTATGAATGAAGAATTTCAAATTACACTTATTAAAAAATGACATGGCATGCTAACACATTGAAAATTGTCGAATTAGGATTGCTTTCATTTGAAAATTTAATGATTGGAAGTTCGGTTGTAGCTTAGTTGATCAAAAGATAACACATGTAAAACTTGTGAACAAGAATCAAAATTTTCCAAATGTGAATCCAAGTCAATCAATATGAACAAAAGTCAAAATATTCCAAATGTGAACGCAAGTCAATCATAAGGTTCTAACTTCAAATAGGTTTCAACTGCCAACCAAACATATTTTGGCATTTATGTATGTGGGTCTCCTCGTGCAAAATCTGAGTCGTTAGGAAAAGATGTAAAGAATTAAATCTGGTATTGAGCAATGACGTAACAAAATTCATGTAGAAAATTTGGTAAAAAAAATATCACAATAGTCGTTGTTGTCCATTATCTCAAGTGAATATAATTTAGATTAATTTCCATATGCAATTGGTATTTCTTAACACAAAATTATTCAACAAAGTAAACAAGTTGAACATGAGCAATAAGGTATATCATGTCAATAATAATAGAAAACCAACATATTATATATTGATGCTTTGTTTGTTCATTTTTGTTGTTGTATTTTTAGTTTGGATTGTAGATCATGTTGTTTTCTTAATTGAATATGAATTTTTTTATTTTATTTTATTGACCTTTTTTATTTATAAATTGGTACTTATTCAAATATTGATTGTTTTTTTAGTTTTCAAAATTTAAAGTCCCATTGCTTTGACTTTAGGCTCCGATTAAGAAATATGATGATGCAACCCACGATAATGATTTTATGATTATAATCATCTACTATTTAAATATCTTTGTCACCTTGATGATTGCTCCAACTTAGCATTCACATATGGTTGTTCTCTCATCTTAGTGCACTGTATAAATAATCATTTTGTTCTTTTAGTTAAGTTAGACATCCACATCATGTATCTTATACTTTCAACTAATATGTATGTTGACATTTTCGGTTTCGTGATCCATCAGCTTGGTGGTTTTACTTATGATCATGGTAGAATGTTATCTTTATGTGGAGGTTTTAAAGATTTAATGCAATAATATTACCCACATTGTTTGACTCTTTTTTATGACAAGAACCTACAAGTTCTAAATTTTGGGTCTATCCCTTATAATATTGTGGCACTGAGAAATTATTAATCTACAGATACTATTTTAATTATTACATTCTTATTTTGGTTATCATAATCTATAAAAAAAATCATATCTACAATTTGAAGTTACATTTCAAGGAGTTTTTATCCTTCCAATGGCACCTATGATTATTGTACTGAGAAAGACTCTCGTTTCTTCTCAAGCAACTAAGTGTTATTTATCAATTTATGATTTAAATGATAAAAGGAAGGAAGAGTGTTATTTATATATAATTCACTCGTTACTATCATGCTCTTCAAATAATGTGGAGGTGTTAATATCAAAATGAAGCCATGATAAAATTTCATGAAATTCAAGACAAAGTATAACTATTACAATACAATACAACCACATTTCAAACAAACATAAACTCATAAAATATAGTACAATGATTATATTGATACAACAACCTTCCTGACACACATAAAGGCCACAACAATATCATTGATCACGAAAATGTTAGCATGATGATTACATTCATACAACCTTAACAACAAACACACATAATGAACATAGTAATATTGCTAAACCCCATAACCTTTTACTATTGTATGATGTAATAAAATAATTTGTTTTCTAAATTAATTATTATTATTTATGTTTTGTTTTAAATATTTACTTTCACAAAATAGTACATTCATAATGTAGATTGTTCTCTTGGCCAAACATAAAATTAAATTAGAATGATGTAATATCACCGGGAATGCTTCTGGACACACATCAATTCAATAATATTTTGAGTGGTATTTCTATGATGTTAAATTAATAATTTTGTTTAAAAGTTGATTTATTCATTATTTAGGTCCTCTTTGAAAAGTTAATAAGCTTTTGGAGGGTTTTATTAACATTGATAAAATCAAATAAAATCAACCCCATTTGATTGTGAAATAAATAGTGACATATTTGAATACAATTAAACATCTATTAGACCAAAACTAATTTGGTCAATCCATCATTTTTAAAATTATGAGAAATAAGATATTTTTATGAATGGACAGAATAATCATACAATACTCTTTTTCTATATTTTAATTATATTCAAAATTACTTTTTTAACCATATATATTATTTATTATAATGAATGATTGTCAATTAAATATTTAGCTATAAATATTATATTCTAATTTTTATTCTCCTTAATTAAATACATGATAGACAGTAAACATGATCAATTTTCTACGGGCCCATTTATATGCTAATATATATTATTTTTAAAATACATACAACAATTATAATATTATATTCATTTAACTAAGCACATTCATTTTTTTATGGGCTCATTGGGATAGTTTATTAGGTCAATATTTAGTGTTATTGTGCCTTGAAATATTATACCTTGTACTCAAAATTAAAAAAAAATGAGAGAAACAAAAGGAATCTGTGGCGGTAGCGGAGGGCTTGGTCCGACACTGATTCACATGGGGATGCGGGGGGCGAAGCCCCCGCGGTATGGACCCTTATAAATAAGGGTTAGGATTTTATGATGTACTCTCTTCTTTTGATACAGTGAAAACTCTTTGGTGACGGTCTCCTTTGTTCGTGGATGTTTTCCTCTTATTCACATTGATCATGAGGGTTTTACCACGTTAAAAATCTGTGTGTCAATCTATCTTTCTCGTTTTATTCGTTGTTTTGATTATTGGTTGATCCCTCGCGCTATATATTCCCAACAAATTGGTATCAGAGCACGAGGTTTTTCGCAATCAATTTTTCGACGATGACTACAAACAAAATTTGATATCGAGAAGTTTGACGACAACACAAATTTCAGTTAGTGGCAAGTTCAGATTATTGCCATCTTGGTTCAGAACGGATTGAAGAAGACGTTATCGGGAAAGAAACCCGATACTATGGAGACGTCCGCCTGGGAGGAACTTGATGAGAAAGCCATGTCCGCGATCCAGTTATGTCTGACGAACGATGTTCTTCAAGAAGTCCTCGCAGAGAAGACGTCAGCAAATCTATGGCTCAAGTTGGAATCTCTGTACATGACAAAAACCCTAGCGAATCGACTTGTGTTGAAGCAGCGGCTGTACACCTTTCGTATGACAGAAGGTACATCGATCAGATCTCATATTAGCGAGTTTGTTACCCTTATCAACGATTTGAAAAACGTAGATGCTAAGGTTGATGATGAAGATCAGGCGTTATTGCTTCTATGCTCTTTGCCATCTTCATATAAAACCTTTAAAGAAACTATGATCTACGGTAGGGACAAACTTACTTTTGATGATGTGAAAGGCAGACTTCTGAGTAAAGAAAAATTGGACAATGAATTGGGATCCAGCAGCAAATCAGAAGAGCATGCCTCAGGTTTGATCGCAAGAGGCAGACATCAAACAAGAAATCCGAATCAAGATAGATTCAGATCTAAATCGAAGCATAGAGATAAAGTCTGCAATTATTGTAAGAAAAAGGGTCATATCAAGGCAGAGTGTTACAAATTGCAAAACAAAAATAAGAAGTTAAATGAGAGCAATGACAGGGGAAATCAGAAGCCAGATGTTGCAGATGCAAGTGTAGCCGAGAGCGAAAATGAAGATGTTTTGGTTGTGACGACGACTAATAAATCCAGATCTTCAAATGAATGGATTCTCGATTCTGGATGCTCATATCATATGTGTCCTAATAAGGATTGGTTCTCCACATACAAGCCGATTGAAGGTGGAGTTGTTCTTATGGGCAATAATGCAGCTTGTAAGACTATTGGTATTGGGTCTATTCAGATTAAGATGTATGATGGAGTTGTCCGGACCTTAACAGATGTCAGACATGTTCCTGATCTGAAAAAGAATCTCATTTCTCTGGGTGTTTTGGACTCAAATGGCTGCAAAGTTGTTATAGAGTCAAATGGAATGAAGATTTCTCGGGGTGCTCTTGTCCTGATGAAAGGTTCAAAAATTGGTAGCTTGTATGTGCTTCTTGGTTCAACTGTAACAGGTTCCGTAGCTGTTTCATCATCCATTTCAGAAGAAGAGTCTACAAAATTATGGCACATGCGTTTGGGCCATATGAGTGAGAAGGGCATGCAAGTTCTAAGCAACAGAGGTCTTCTTCCAGGGCCAAAAGTTGGAAAGTTAGAATTATGTGAACATTGTATCTTCGGAAAGCAAAAGAGAGTCAGTTTCAATTCGGCAATTCATAGGACGAAGGGAACCCTAGATTACATCCATTCAGATTTATGGGGTCCTTCTCAAGTTCCTTCAAAGGGAGGTAATAGATATATGCTTACATTTATTGATGACTTCTCTAGAAAAGTTTGGGTCTACTTTCTGAAACATAAAGATGATGTCTTTGAAACATTCAAGTTATGGAAAATTTTGTTAGAAAAACAAACTGGAAAAGTTGTTAAGAGACTGAGAACAGATAATGGGCTGGAGTTTTGTGGTTCAAAATTTAATGACTTCTGTGAGAAAGAAGGTATTGTAAGACACCGTACAGTTGTAAAGACTCCACAACAGAACGGCGTCGCAGAAAGAATGAACAGAACTCTACTTGAAAGAGCTCGATGCATGTTATCAAATGCAGGATTAGGAAAGGATTTTTGGGCAGAAGCTATCAACCTGGCATGTCATTTAGTCAATCGATCCCCTCATCGATCATTGGATTTGAAGATTCCTGAAGAAGTATGGTCAGGTAGTCCTCCTAATTACTCACATTTAAGAGTTTTTGGTTGCCCTGCATATGCATATGTAAATGATGGAAAACTTGAACCTAGAGCTAGAAAATGCATATTTCTTGGTTATAAATCTGGTGTTAAAGGTTATAGATTATGGTGTTCTGAAAATAAGAAATTTATTTTGAGTAGAGATGTTACTTTTGATGAATCTGTGATGCTTCACTCGAGAAAAGGGTTGTCTGTGATTAATGATACAGGAAAACAGAATGCTTTGGAGAAGGTGGAGCTGGAACTTATCAATTCTTCTGATGAAAATAAAGATGTTCAAACTAGAGATATTGCTCCTGAAGTTCAAGTTTCTTCTGAGGCTCAGCAACAATATATGTTGGCTCGTGATAGACAGAGGAGAGAAACAAAGGCACCACAAAGATTGGGTTTTGAAGACTTGGTAGCTTATGCTTTAAGTGTTGCTGAAGATATTGAATTTCCTGATCCTTCCACATATAAAGAAGCTATACAAGCTCCAGATTATACCAGATGGGTAATAGCTATGCAAGAGGAGATGGAGTCTCTACAAAAGAATGGCACTTGGGAGCTTGTGAAACCACCAATTAACAAGAAGATTGTTGGCTGCAAATGGGTGTTTAAGAAGAAGGAAGGACTTAGTAATGAAGACACTAAGTACAAGGCAAGGTTGGTTGCAAAAGGTTACAGTCAGGTGGAGGGAGTTGATTTTCATGATGTGTTCTCTCCAGTTGTAAAACATACTTCAATTCGTACTTTACTTGCTATTGTTGCTATGCATAATCTTGAACTTGAGCAGCTAGATGTAAAGACAGCATTCCTACATGGTGATCTTGAAGAGGACATATACATGGAGCAACCAGAGGGTTTCCATGTTGAAGGTAAAGAAGATCATGTATGTCATCTTAAGAAGTCCTTGTATGGACTCAAACAATCTCCTCGCCAATGGTATAAAAGGTTTGACTCATTTATGTTAAGCATTGGTTTTATGAGAAGTAAGTATGATAGTTGTGTCTATTTGCATCAGCTTGCTGACAGATCCTTCATCTATTTGTTGCTATATGTTGATGACATGTTGATTGCAGCTAAGAGTATATCTGAAATCAACAGTTTGAAAGCTAAATTAAGTTCTGAGTTTGATATGAAGGATCTTGGAGCTGCTAAGAAAATCTTGGGGATGGAAATATCAAGAGATAGACACTCAGGAAGACTTTTTCTCTCTCAGCAAAAATATATTGAAAAAGTCTTGGAGCGATTTGGAATGCATGATGCAAAGTCAGTTAGCACCCCTATTGCAGCACACTTCAGACTCTCAGGTTCATATTCTCCACAATCAGATGATGACATAAGGTATATGTCAAAAGTTCCATACTCTAGTGCAGTTGGTAGTATTATGTATGCTATGGTTTGTACTCGTCCAGATATATCTCATGCAGTTAGTGTTGTTAGTAGATACATGTCTAATCCAAGGAAGATGCACTGACAAGCAGTTAAGTGGATTTTGCGATATCTGAGAGGCACCTCTGAAGCATGTTTAGAATTTGGTAAGAATACAGTTGGTCTAATTGGTTATGTTGACTCAGATTTTGCAGGAGATTTGGATAGAGGAAGATCTCTCACATGTTATATTTTTACTATTGGTGATTGTGTTGTTAGTTGGAAAGCTATTTTGCAGGACACAATAACATTATCCATCACTGAAGCAGAGTATATGGTTGTTACTGAAGCTGTAAAGGAAGCCATCTGGTTGAGAGGATTAGTTGGAGAATTCAACATGAATGAGGAAGCTATTAGTATATACTGTGATAGTCAAAATGCAATACACCTTACAAAAGATCATATGCATCATGAAAGGACAAAACATATTGATGTGGGATATCATTTTGTTCGTGATATAGTGCAAAAGAAAAATGTTCAAGTTCAAAAGATCAGCACTCATGACAATCCTATAGACATGATGACAAAGAGCTTACCTATTGTCAAGTTCGATTTCTGCTCGGACTTGGTTGGCATCTCACAAAGAGGAAGTTAGGCCCATGAGGGCCATTTGGCAAAGGAAGATATGATGAGTTTTTTATTATTATTATTATTTAGAGATGTAAAATTCAAGTCAAGGTGGAGATTTTTTATTGTGTCTTAAAATATTATATCATGTACTCAGAATTGAAAAAAATTGAGAGAAAAAAGGAATCTGTGACGGTAGCGGAGGGCTTGGCCCGACACTGATTCTCATGGGGCTGCGAGGGCTGAAGCCCCGCGGTATGGACCCTTATAAATAAGGATTAGTGTCTTATGATGTACTCTCTTCTTTTGATATAGTGAAAACTCTTTGATGGCGGTCTCCTTTTCCCGTTGATGTTTCTCTCTTGTTCACATTGATCAAGAGGGTTTTACCACGTTAAAAATCTGTGAATCTATCTTTCTCGTTTTATTCGTTGTTTTGATTCTTGGTCGATCCCTCGCGCTATATATTTCCAACATTTAGGATTGTGATAATCTTGGCTAAGTATTATTGCAATTTCAAATAGTTGCACTTATCAAATTTTCCCTTCCACTTTTAAAATCATTTGATAAAAAGAATAGAAATTGAAATAAAAATTTATTTTATATTATTTTATTTCATCAAATACTTATAATATAATAAGAGCATAGTTGATATTTAGGGCATGTTTAAATAGTTATAAGTGATCTTACTTGTAAGATATCTTTTTGAATTTCACCATTTAAGAGTCAATTTTATTTGTTTGGTTAAATTTGAAGTTTACTTTATTCGTTTGGTTAAAATTGTGATATTTATATTATATTACTTTTCATTTATTTGAATATTTGTTTATTTAGTTTTAAAATTTCAATTAATAACTATTTATATTGTTATGTTTACCACTTATTTATTAATGTTTGTAAATTAATGTGTTTTTATTATGCTTTCAAAAATAATAATTAAGAATATAAATATTTTTATGTTTGTGTTAAACCTTTATTTTGAATTTTTTTTCAATCAACATTTTTTCTTTTTTTTCTTAAATGAGTAAAATCTTATTTTAAATGTAGAAAAGTATAAAATGGGGTTTGTTTGGATATTTACATTTATCATATATACTAGTTAAGTTTTATTATGTAATATTTTTTCAATTTGTTTCTTTCTATTTTTTCTATTATTTACTTTTCCCATTGTTGTAACTCGACTTCGAACAAAATGGTCGTATGACAACTTATAAAGCTACCCAAAATCTTTAGTAAGTCAACTTTCGTGAGCTCACATCTTTTAGGGAGCGGACCAAATGATGACAACATTTTTTTTTGTAACTGATCATGTTTTGAACTTGAGTTACAACAAACCAAATATTCTGCCAAATAAATACAATTACTTGTTAATTTTAAAATATGATCAAAACAATAATTTATTCAACATATAATAACTTTTCAACTAAATATCTCTTAAGGAATCATTTGACACATTCTCTCTTTTATTAATCAATAATTTAAATCACCACTAAAATATATTACCACTTTATAAATTATAAGTAACACCATATTATAATATTTGGTAAGTACTAATAACATAAAATTGTAGTTTAAATTGTTTAATATAAAAAATTTACTAAAATACTCTAAAAATTGTTTAACTTTTGTAATATATTACTTTATATAAACCAAAGGGTAAAAATAAAAATGTGAGTTTGGATAAAATATATGAAGTTTATAATATCAATTATCCATAAAATAATCTTAAAAAAATCAAAAAGATGATTTTGAACAATACTATTTTCTAATAAAATATAAATAATTTTAAAAATCAGTTGAATGAATAATTTTGTCAAAATATATCTCATTCTACTAGTAATCTTAAAAAAAATCGGTTAAATGAATAATTTTGTCATAGTATTATCTTGATTACTGTTGAGGTGATAATTTAGATTACTAGAAAAGAATATCATCGATAATATATTACAATCAAATAAAATAATGAGGTGATTTTTAAAAATTTTAAATTAAATAATTACTAATATATTTATATTACCTCACATCAAAGAACCACTTTGGTTTTACCTATTATTGTTTATTATTTATAGTTTTATACTTTATTCAAATATTTACATTAATAGGAGAATAATTTCGATGAATAATAAAACTAAGTGGATTGACTAATAAATTTGCAACCAAACAACACATTTGACTAACTTTAGGGCGGGAAAGGTTTGACCCAATTCAGTCAATTCATTTCGGCCCGATAATATTAAGTTCGGTTGAGTTGGATACATGTTGAATTAGATCAAATTCGACTCGACTTTATTAATTTTACATTAAATAATGAGTTAAGAATAATTGACAACTCAACCCAAAATTATAATATTAATATAATAAAATTAATTAAATATTAAAATTATTCATATTTTTTAATTATCGAGCTACTTATCATTAATTTCATTTTATTTTTATCAATATTATATTTATTTTGTTTTAAAATATATTCTTGGTTATAAAAAAATATATAAAAAAATGTAATATGAAAAGACAACCTAACTGGGTCCAATTAAAAAAATTTCGAATCTAATATTAATTTTTTAGTCAAGTCAAATATAATCTCAAATTCAAACTCCAGCCTATCCACTATTATCATCCCTAATAATTGTTATTTATTTGTAACACAGTTATTCCAAATTCAAAAGACTCCGAATAAAACCGGAACATCCGAAATCCGCTACGTCAACGCCGATACGACATAAACCAATTTCTTATGGATACCAATAAAATAAGCCAAATTCCAATTCCCCCGATCGCGTCTTCGTTTCCAAATTCCAATCCCCAAGTCGTCTTCGATCGCATCGTTGCAGAAGCCACCATGAGCTCCAACGACGGCAAGAAGCCTTCCAACTCCAAGCCCCAAATCCGTACCATCGCCGACCTCAACCGCCGCCCTCCCCCCTCGAACGACGGCGAAGGTGACGTCCCTCAGGAGTACTACACCGGCGGAGAGAAGAGGTTCCGATCCTTCCTTCCTCTTCTTCTATTGTTTCTTTTATCTCTGTCCTCTCTCTATGTCTTCTTTCTTCTTTACTTCGGTTCAATTAAATCTTTCTTGGGAGGTTTTGATGCTTTTAGGGTTAATTTATCAAAATATGTTGAGGATCTTCTTCCGTCCTATGAAATGTCGTGTTATTTCGTTGAGAAATTGCATCTTTGTGGGAGATTTGCAGAACATATATGCGTTGGGATATGAATTTTTTATGAGTTTGGTACATTTATTCCCATATGATACTCTGTATGTGTTCAGTGGGATGCTCGTGCAAGATCCAACCAAAGATGCCAAGAACGTGGATGCGATCTTTGAACATGCCTTGCAGATGGGCGCAGTGCCAGGTCCCTCACAGGCTGAGGCTTCTAGCTCGAGGAGCTTCACAGGGACTGGCCGGTTGCTCTCCGGTGAGACAGTGACATCCGCCACCCCTCAGCAGCCCGAGAGCGTTCTCCACACCATTACGTTCTGGATAAATGGGTTTACGGTGAATGATGGTCCGCTGCGTAGGTTTGACGATCCTGAGAATCTTCCTTTCATGGAGGTGATCAATCGAAACTCAAACAATTCGTGGGGAACTCCTCTAGTGTAATTAGGTTTTCAGATGAAAACTCTACTTTGCCATTTGCATGCCTAACTTGTTTATAAATCTTATTAAAGAGATAATTATGTAACACTGTTAAGTGTGCAACAACTCTTGAGGGTATCTTGCAAAACCATTTTGTTTATTTGTGGTCTATTTAGTTTCAATGTAATGGATGCATATTCAAGGGGGAGAGATGTTATGTTGAAAATATTGTATCATTAATTGGTGAGAGATTGGTTGGAGAGGTGAACTTTATCGTTCTAACACATTGATGTAAATTATCCAGTATGAATAAAATTGGATAAGTGCACCTGGCCTATCTTTTACCCCTCAAAATAAAACAAAAGACTCACTGGGTGGGTAGAGAATAAAAACTGAAAACTTAAATGCTTTCTATTAAACTCTTGTAAAGATTTCATGAGGATAAGTTGGAATTAACATCAAGCAAGCAAATTGGGTCAACATTTGTTGGTTGAAAATCTTGACAACAAGCTTTTATTTATTTATAGGTTTTATTCTAAATTTTTAAGTTTTTTTAACTTACATCATGACATGGCTTACTTCAATATCAGAATTTCTCTTTTCCTTGTTTTAATCAGGTCCTTTTTCCTAGGTGTAAAGTTTAGAAAATGCATATTTTCTTCTGATACTGAGAATTAGCATGTGAATTTTTTTTTTCTTCTATGACAAAGAATGAGAAGATCCTTTTCTTGTCTACTCAATGTTTCATTTTCTCACATTCCTTTAGAATATTTCCAGTCTTTATGTTGTTTAGGAATCACCAAAAGTTTTTGTCTAATTTTGTTGATGAGGACGTCGGTAAAAATGCTTTTCCCATGGATAATAAGGCTATTGAAGAATGCCAATGTGGTTTGCATATGATCTTTATGACGAAAATCATATATGTCTTCTCTAGTTGTTTGCTGCTTTATTGGAATTTTATTTTTGTCCTATTAAAGTGAGTCAGTTATTGGAATGGTGTAAAATTGAGTTGGCACAGTGCTGTCTAGCTGAATCACTTTAGGAGTAACTATAACAAGATTCTAATGACTGTTATATTATGTTCCTTGTCTTTATCCATTGTTGTCAGAACCGGACCGGACCGGCCGGTTCGGCCGGTTCGACCGTCGACCGGGGCCTAGTCCGGTCCTGGTTCGATGCAAAAACCGGGTAAGGAGTTGGACCGGTCAAACCCGGTCAAAAACCGGAAAAATAACGGTCGAACCGCTTGAACCGGCCATTTTCAATGAACCGGCCGGTTCAAGCAAAAAAAAAAGGAAAAAAAAATTGGGTTGAAAAGAGAGAGTGGGCTTTGGAGATTAATGGGCCATGAACAAAACTATAGTTAAAAGCCTTTTAGATTAATTTTTATTTCTTTTTCGTTTTCTTTTTAATTGTAAAAGAATTCTTTACTTGATATTTGTGTTTTAATAAATAATTATTTAAGATATATGTTTATTAATATTTTTTATATCAAATAAAATGTTAATTGATCATAACTTTTGAAAATAAATTTAATTTTTGTTCATATTTAATCATTTATTTATGACTCTTTTATCTAAATAATAAATCATATTTTAATTCAATATTTTTTAATAGTACCCGGTTCGACCATTCGGTTTAATCGGTTCAATCGGTTAAACCTAACCCGGAGGCTCTTCCGGGTCGACGTCCGGTTCGGTTCTGACAACATTGTTTTTATCCAAGTTTACATGACGAAGAACATGTTGTGCAATATACCTTTGAACATCGACTGCTAGACTTCACATCTCTGCTGAATGAGTCTTTTGTTGAAAGACATTTTCTGTTCAAAATTTTATTTTTCAAAGATTTTGTTTATATGAGGAAGATTAGAAAATCTATACAATCTTTTACATGGTAGTGTTGTAGTCACAACTTTGACAACAGTCACCAAACTTGTGCAACTTATGAGCATGCATTGTGATATGATCTATTATCCTCCTCTCCATAATAAGGTGCCATGTTTCAACAACAACAACAACAACAATGCATGCTCATAAGTTGCACAAGTTTGGTGACTGTTGTCAAAGTTGTGACCACAACACTACCCATGTTTCATTGTTCAAAAAAGATTATATGAACTTACAAGCTTTCACATGTTTATGCAAGACTAGCAGACTCTAATAAACTTATAAAGGCTTTTCATGGGTTGCTGTTAGTTCTCATTTTAGTAATAATCCTTGATGATTCATATGGGATTGTGTTTATGGTGGCCTCTAGATGATCCTTGTATTAAAAAGTCTCGTATGCTACTGAAACTTCTAACTAGGTAGGTGTCAAAAGCTGTTATCACTGTATCTTGATACTTTCTTCCTATTATTATTCATTTTCTTTCTTTTATTCTCTTTTGCATTTTAAACATTGCAATTCAGTTTCTTATATAAACTAATAGAAGAGTTCTGATCCTTGTTAGGTTGTTGATCTACTAGTTAAAATTTCTCATGGCTGACAGTTGTTTCATTGTCTCTATTTTTCATGCAGAGCATTATGAAGTCGGAGTGTCCTAAAGAACTTGAAGCTTCTGATGGAAGCACTGCAGTTAATGTCAAGCTTATTAGGAAAAATGAAAATTACTCAGTGAGTTCCTCTTCCGTTTATGCTCTTTGACCCTCACATTGACTGTTCAGTTCCTTATGCCACAACTCTGTCTGCAGAAACCTGTGACAGCACAGGTAGCATTTCAGGGTGCAGGAAGAAGCTTAGGCAGTGCATCGTCAGAGGAAAACCCTGTTTCAAATAGCGCAAGTACTACTGCCGTGGATACTGAACCCATATCATCTCCTGTCCTTTCAGTGGATGAGTCTTTACCTTCTACATCAATACAGCTAAGGTTGGCAGATGGCACTCGCACAGTTGCACGATTCAATTTGCATCACACAGTTGGCCATATCAGAGCCTTTATTGATGCATCAAGGCCTGGATCAGCAAGAAATTATCGGCTTCGCACCTCCGACTTTCCACCAAAGCAACTCACTGATGTGGCCACAACCATTGAGCAGGCAGGGCTTGCTAATTCAGTCCTGATTCAAAGCCTTTGAGGTGTTGAGCTCCTTGCGAGCTCCTTGCGGAACCCATTTGTCATCACCCCATACAACGGCCTTCATCCTTCATCCTTTAGTATTTTCTTCTTTTTTTGTTGATAAAGGATCATTCACAACTCATGAAACCATTTTGGCTAAACCTAGTAGCCCTGTTTGACTGATGCTTTTAATATTGTGATCCAAAATAGAGCTCCATATCAAGAAATTACTTGATCAATCTTTCTTAGTCATGAAACCGTGTTCTCTAACGTGATGGATTCTAACTTGGAGGAACAACTACTATTTTGTAGTTTTTATTGTGCTCCACTATTTTTCTTTCTTGTGCAGGTCTATAGTCTCTCTTCCCGGGAGTGTCTATGGAATGATTCACGGATAAATTTTGGTTGACTTTAGGAAGAGCCCGTTTACCTACAAGGACAAAAGTTCAACTACGTTTCAATCAATCTATCATCAAATTGGTGGAATGAACTCGATGTTGGATATCAAAACTCTCAGATTAATCAGAAAAGGAAAAGTAAGCACAAGAAACAGTAAATACGTATATATACTGAAGCTAATAAGAATCGCACGTATTACATAATTACAATCAAACATCAGCGATTTATGTATACATGCACCCTTACAAAGTTTATACATGAACAAACAAAGTTAAGGCCAAGCAACATCAGAAGGTTTCAGTTCTTCTGGGTCCTCTTGTTGTACTTGTCTTTGATCCACTGCAGACCATGAGCGGTGCCTTCCTTCACCTTCTTGAGCCCCGTCGCCGCCGCGGCCTTCGTCTTCTCCATATTAAGTTTTTTGCCGCCGGCCTCCTCCTTTCGCGAAGAACCAGTCGAACTTGGAGTTGGATCGCTGTAGTCCCACTGATCCGCCCACGACGTCCCGAAAGAGCTGCTGCGCTCCATAACAAAAAGTCTGCTTCTGAGCAGCAAGAGCCAAAACAAAGAACAAAAGGGAGGGAGGGAGAGAGAGAGAGAGAGAGAGAGAGAGAGAGAGATGGAAGACGATGTACGCAGCACGCAAGCGCTCGATGTTATATGTAACTTTTTTATATATATGTCCCGGAGTCGAATGGTTTGGTTGCGATGGGAATAAAGTTCTCATCTACTCGAGGGCGTCCTTTTTGACTTTAGGCAAAGGCGGAAAGAAATTATAATCGAGCGGAATGTTCTCCGTTAGCTCATGTCTTGCGATGGCATCTCTCTCAACGCAGCACGCCAAGACGACCAACCAAAAGCTGCATGCCTTATTCTTCCTGTCGCATTCGTCGCAATTATACAAATACTTACAACAGAAACTTATGGGGTAATTCTCATCCCAAAAAATTATGGTGTAATAACATACGCCTTCGCATGCATGTCGTCGTTTTTATTTATATTTGACAGTTTATTTTGTAAACATCCTTCTATTTTTTCGGATCCGCTTCAAAAGATAAACTCTAGCAAAGTTGATCATTTCATTTTTTTAATTTAGAATTAGAACTACCAATTAAAAAGTCTTGTTCATCCATTAATCAATTATATCAATCAAACTTAATTAAAATCATAATATTTATTTAAACCTTTTGCTTCCCATGATATATTTGTTTGAGTGTAAGTTTAGGTGCTATTTAAATCGATTGTTGGTGCATACGTTGAATCTTCCCTAACTCTCATGTAAAATATTTTGACAAATTTCAACATTTAGTTAGAACTAAAAATGGTTAGGGCATAAATAAATATTCGTTTAATCTTTTTAAATAGCTTTTAGAAAGATAATGTGCTACGTGCCTTTAAGATGAACAATATATATACGAAGTGAGTACGTTGCAAGCATCTGTCCCATGTGAGCTGCGATTGTGATATTTAGATAAATTCTAATTATATGATCAAGGCTTAACATATCACAATTGTTTCTATAATATGACAAAAGCCTGATCTTTACAACCCAAGAATCTAAAGTTACTATTTCACCATGTTATCTCATTTCAACTATTTTTTTGGATAATTATTATCTAATTAATGAACTTGGACTTTGCTTGTGACACCCTCGTGAAGCCGAAGGAAAAAGAAAATTGTGAATTAGATGGGGACGTATTGTCAGCTTGACCAGCTACGCCGTGCTGAGCAGAAAAACCTAAACCAATTAACCTTCTGGAACCGTCAGATTGGACATAGTAGAAGATCTAACAAATAAGTCCTGGTTTTAACTGTCAAAGGGGACACGAAGGCCGTTGACGTAGCCTTCTTAGGATCCACACTTTAGGATTTGGTAGAGCGTTGGGTGGTTTCGTTAATGTAGTTGTTTTCATGCGTACTTCTTTAGATTGGAATTGGATTGTAGTTGAAGACTTATTTTTTTTTCCACGGCCGAAGGCCTTCTAGAAAGAAACGTGACGCCGAGAGAAATTAATTAATACATATGTATATGTCTGCTAACTGTGGTCATTGTTGACCATGCACTACTTAATGAGTCCTCTAAACAGCGTCTATGTTAACTTCGTCCATTAATTTCATTTTGTTTTCACATCGATCTTTGCGTGTTATAAATACCTTTTTGTTATTGTCAAATTTAATCTTGACACGTTTTTTCGTAGAGGAGCCATCATAAGCAAGTCCTAGGGCCACAAGACTTATTCCCAGGTAATATTAGCTTAATTTAAGACAGAACAATTCACTCTAGGACGATTTAAAAAAAACTATCTTAAAAGAATTGGTGCATGCCACGAGCATAGATAATATCCCGAGGATTCTCAAATTTGATAGACCTTAGAACCTTCCATCAACATTCTAGTGGAAGGTGATTATATTGTATAGATGTGCAACATACTTACCATTCACTGAGCTCTAAATATGTTCATTTATATTATATATACATATATATATATATATATATATATATAATGGTAAAGTGTGTAGACCATTTTTCTCCTAGATGTTGACTTCTTAGTAGTCAATTATAATTTCAATTTAAAGGATGAAATTAACAATCTAGTAAAATTAACCAAGATATAAGAATACAATGAAACAATTTTTTTTTTACAACAAAAAATACATCCAGCCAAATTATAGTGACTGTAAAATGTGTAATCTAATAAAATCACCTATATGTATTCAATAAAAGAATACAAGTATGTGTCACAGTGTAAACTATCTATGGTATACGCCCAAAGTACAAACATCTCTGGGGTGAACTACAATAATCCAACAGCTAAAACGGCGCCCAAAACCCAACCCAAACCCCACCGCCGCCACGGCGCAGCCGCCGTTCCAACACCTCCGTCACTTGTCTCCTGGCTACTCGTCGTCGACGTCGACGTCGTCGTCGTCACACCTTTGTAGTTCGGGTTGCTCCCGTACAGTTTCTGTATCCCATCGACGTCGTCCTCCGCGAGATCCACCTTCCTTGTTCGCGTCTGGATCGTCGGGTACATGATGGCGCCGGCCACCGACGTGTGGCCGAGCCCCAGCAGGTGTCCGATCTCGTGCACGGCCACGGACTCCAGGTCGATGGCATCATCGCCGCCGTCCGCCACGTTCCCCTCCGCCACCCACGACTCGGCCGCGTCCAGGTGGAACCTCCCGTCCGTCGGAGAGAACGCGTGCGCCAGCGTCCCCAGGACCCCGTCGAACGGCTCGCCGTCCCCGTGCGCGCCCGAGTAGAACCCGATCGTGATGTCCGCGTCCAACGCGGAGTCCGTCTCCGTAAACGTTACCATCGTCACCGCGGACCAGCGGCTGAACGCGCTGGCAAATACGGTCTTGAGGACCGACAAGTCGATGGACACGGCGGAGACGTCCGTTATCGCGTACTTGAGCTCGCGCCTGGAAGACGGCCACGTGGGGGTGCCGTCGAAGTAGGTGTACAGGTTGCGGCCCTTGGTCGAGGTGCCGTTCATGGTGGACGTGCCGTTGACGACGTCCGCGACGCCGCAGCGGGGAGCAATAATCTGGTTGACGGTCGACTCGTCGAGGTCGCCAGTGACGTTGAGGCCGAAGTGTCGCTGATAGGTCCTGATGGCGTTCTCGAACTCGTCATCGTAGTGGTCCGTGAAGTTGGCCGATTCCGGGAGGTAGCCGAAGTGGTGGAGGTACTGCTTGAGGTCGCCGAGACCGGTCTTGTTCTCGCCGTAGCGGCAGCCGGTGAGGTTGGTGAAGGGGAGCCAAGGGTTGTTTTTAAGGGGAGCGCTCCAAGAGAACGGGAAAGGAAACGGGGCGGCGAGGGAACTCGCCGGCGACAGGATCACGGCCGCGGCGAGGAAGAGGAGGAGAAGGAAGGAGTTGGAGGTGTCCATTGCTCTGGTAATTGGATTAATGGAGGTTTAAGAGAGTTGGAGGACTAATATTTATGTGTTGAATGGTGTCGCTTTTTTGTGGGGGTTGCGTGGATGTGATTAGTTCTAAAATGGCTGCTGCATGCATGGCATATTGGCCATGCATATATCTGATCCTTCCTCCATTCTTCTCTTATGGCCTTTAGGAGTATTTGTCTCAGTCAAAAGTTGGTCATTTGGAATTGCTCGTTATGGTCGTTATATTGCGTCATCGAATGAGGAAGAAGTTAGAGAAGGTTTCAAAGTTTTTCCTTTCTTCATACTTTTTTTTTCATGCACAAGTAGAGTGCATTAAGAAAGTTTCAATGTTAAGAAGATGAAACTAATGATTAATTTACGTAAGAAATATTGTATAAAAACTTTAAAAAAAATAATATTTAGTAAATAATATTTGATAATATGGTTCAATATCCAACCTTTTTTCTTTACTTTTCAGACTAAATAATATTTTTTTTATCAACCAGTTCTTATTAGTTTCATTATATGTATCCATATAGTTTTCTCTCTTTTTTTTAGTAGCTACCTTATCTCGATCTTTTGTATTAGCTTTTCATTTAACACCCAGAGGACCTTTTCTTTTAGTCGTGAACACTTAATGTTTTTTATACATTATCGACATATCAGTCTTATTCTGTCTTATTCATCATCATGAATATTACTGTGGATTGAGAAATATCGTTCCGTTTACTTGTTGATCCCAATAATTCTCAATGCAACTTAACAAATTAATTAGCCTTTTTTCTATCTTTTTCGCGATCAATTGTTGGATGGTTCTATCGCAAATCAAAGACTTCGTTATCACGATTCGTGAGCAAACTAGCACTTTGTTTGTGTATCACTTAATTGTGTGTATTTTTTACAAGTTGCCACCTCCAAAGTAAGGTACGATAGTTCTCGGAACTCATAATACTTGCACATCCAAACAAAAAGGATCAATAATATCTTTTTTTCGGAGGTTTTATTTGAGGAACTATAAATTAAGAATCACTAAAAGATTATCAAAAGGACATATATATATATCCAAACAAAAAGAATCAATAAATTCATAATTAATGATCGATGATAAAATTAATAAATAATTATGACTTATAAAATTTATAATTGATTATAAATTAGATATTTAAAATGTGCTCAATATACCTACTAAGTATCTAATGGTTAATAAGTTATATATATATATATATATATATCCAAACACACATTTGTTTCATGTCTCCAATGGTCAAAGATAAAAGAAAAAGAGAATAAAAAAAAGAGAATTTGGGCTTCGGCCCAGAAGCTTAACGGTGAAGCCCACAAGAGGGCGCGTCATGTGCGTTCCATCGCTGTCGTCTACCCGAAATTTTCTTCTTCCTTCCAACTTGCCAACTGCTGACCAAACAGTCGCAGAGGAGGTGGAGAGATCGATTCACTCCATCGATCACACGGAGGAGTACGAGAAGCAGTAGGACAAGAACCAGCAGCTTTTTGGGACATATCGCCGAACATCTTTCACTCATGGCCGGACTCTTCGCCTACTTCGCCGGCGGCATCGGCTTCCTCGCCCTCGGCGCCGTCGAGTCCCTCTCTCCTCTCGTGTCATCGCCCTACCTTCTCCGTCGCTTCCGCTTCCTCGCCGTTGCCGGCCTCTCTTCTCTTTGCTGCATCTTCTTCATCATTCACTCCCTCGCCCCCGGCGGCGCCCGCGATCCGCTCTCCGCTTCCCTCCCCCTCTCCTCCCTCGCCGTCTCCGCCCTCTTCCTCCTATACGCACTCGCCGGCATCGCCTCCCACTCCTCTTCCCCGCTCCTCTCGCCCTTCCCCTCTCCCCTCCTCGACCTCCTCCTCTTCTTTGCCTTCGGCCAAGAGTTCATCCTCTTCAACCTCCGCCGCAAGGACCTCGACGGCGTCGAGAACCGATACTTTGACCTCCTCCTCGTCCCTATTCTCGTCTGCGCCGTCTCCACGCTCTTCTCAGCCGCCCGCCCGGGCGCCCTCCCCCCGCGCATCGCCCGCGCCGCCGCCCTCTTCCTCCACGGTACCTGGCTCCTCCAGATGGGCTTCTCCTTCTTCACCAGCGTCATAGCGCACGGCTGCTCCCTCCGCGCGCGGAGTCGCGCGGACTACACGATCCGGTGCCGGTCCCACGAGGACTTCCACCGCGGTCGCGCCATCGCCACGCTCCAGTTCAATTGCCACTTGGCCTTCCTCGTGGTCGTCGGTGCCGTCGTCTACGGCGTTGCCATTGCGCGGATGGATGGCGCCCAAGGCTACAGGCCTTTGAGCAAAGAGTTGCAGATGGGGGCGATACCCGTCTCGAGCTTCACATTGGATTCGGACGACGATGAGGAGGAGATCGTGGCGGAAGCGAACAGGGTCAAGCGAGGCAACGACGACGTCGTGCTGTCCGTGCCCGAAAGGAATGGTGTCAGTTCTCATTGAGTGTGGTAAGTTCCTAACATATCAATTGTTTGGCAGAAGTCGCATTAAATTTGTAGCTATTTCTGTTAGATGTAATTGATCACGATGTTTCCATTTCCACTTTGATTCAGTATAATTATACTCATCTTCAATTGCAGCATTTTTTTCCCAAATTGATATGTAATTAGCTACTTTTAAGGCATTGGTTGTTTCGGGAAAATTTTAAGTTTATATTTACAATTTGTGGACGTTTTCCTGGAATTTGATAAGAACTGAGTCTTCTACGAAATAGAACTACAATTAAGATCCGGAGAAAGACAATTCTGGAAACGAAATAAGAATTCAGTTGACATCTTGGATTCAGACCTCAACCTTCGGATGGTTAATATCACTGTACCATGAGTTGGTTAATGGAAAGTTTCTTCCTTGTCTCAACTGTTGTTAATATGTGGGATTTTGTTACTGAACTGAAAGGTCGATTTAATTGAAACTGTCATTTTTTAACTGCATCAGAAATTTAAAATATCCAAGTTTGGTCATCAGCTTTCAAATTTTGTTATCAGAACATGAAAACTCTCTTTGCCTCCAAAAGGAAAAATATATCAGCATTGTATCAACCGTAGAGAAGTTTATCTTTTCCATTGTCTGGTTTGCATAATGAGATCTTTGTTGGGCATTAACGATTTAGGGCGGTGAAACAGCCGGTTAGCTAGCTTGAGGATGCGAGAACTCAGGGAGCTAGAACTTCGGAAATATTAACCTGTGTTTGTGAGTCAAAATTATCCCCCAAAAACAAGGCTATTATATGCTTATATAAATTCCTTAGGATATTATTATCCTTTACGAATCTTTATCTAATATTTTTTTTGAACATGTAACATATTTAGGAATGAACCTTGTGAACTTAAATTTTTTGAATTGCTTCACCCTAAATCCTAAACCAGGTAGACCAATCATCCTTCTGTGTGGCGTTATACTGTTATGTGATCTTAATAATGCCAAAAGCAAATGGCAAAAAAAAAAGATAATTAAGTCAGATGGGTTTTGATCGAAAAAAGGATAATTAAGAGTCAGCAAATGTCATTATAAATTCTCGGGCGTCAGGATCTATACTTGTTTTCACTACTAATCTCAGTACCATAAAAGCTTAAATATCTCAAGATTTAATTATGATAAATCGATCTGTTAACGCATTGAACCTGACAACTAATTTTGGTAGGATTTACAAATTTTCAAGAGTAATTTTCAGTCCAATTGACAGTACATATTTAACTGGTAAATTGATTGGATTGCCAACTCCATCATAATCGATCGTGAGTCATCGCGAGGGATTAATATGGGGATACATGGGTGAGCATAAAATGATTAATGAGTGAAGAAAACACAATATCAAAATTTGATAAAATTGAAGCTCACAATGCAATACGATAAAATATCGATAAAATCATATAATATATATATCATGTAAAATATTTGTTCTTCTTAGCTATAAAAGAAAGTAAGCCAAAGAAGAAAAAAATTATCACTAAGGTCATATAACCATTGCGCATCTTAAGCGAGTTGTTGTGTAAATTAAGATTTGTCAATCATATATAAAGGCGGAGCCAAGGGGGTGCAAGGGGGTGGCACCCCTGGACTCCAATAAGTATTTTCTTAGTAGTTAGATATCAAGTCTGGCTGCTTGTGCAGATGGTTAGAATGATATTAAAAAATATGTTATCAAGAGGTCGCGGGTCCGATTCCTAAGGTGTTCATCTTTTTTCCAATTTTTTTCTATAGTTAGTTTACATTTCCCATTCACTTTCTTATTATTTATTCTTTACTCTTATCCAAATATTATCTGATATATTCTTCCATAAAAATAAACTTTATTTATATTATATTAATATTTATTTATTCATTAACAATATTTTATATATATATATATATATATATATATATATATTAAAATATGCATTTCTCTTTATTAATCTATAATTGTATCATAATAATCTACTTATTTATTCAATTCCTCATCTTTTCATTTTTTTTCCTATACTTAGCTTATATTTCCCATTTTTACTTTCTTATTATTTATTCTTTACTTTTACCCAAATATTATTTAATATACTCTTCCATAAAATAATATTTACTTATATTATATTAATATTCATTCATTCATT
>LTAE01002897.1:16972-30554 GCA_001647135.1 Pontederia paniculata | reverse complement strand
TTCGCTTGATGGAGATAGTTGGAGAGACTGGAGTCACCTTGCTTCATATTCTGGAGCTGCATCTGGATCTGAAGCAGACGGGTTTCTGTTGGTGCACCATACGCTTCTTTGAGAGCGATCCATACTGCTTTTGATGTTGACAGTCCTACCACAACAGGGAGAACTTCCTCTGAGAGTGATGATAGAAGCCAACTGAGGAGTAGCTGATCGCGTCGTCGCCATGCAACGAATTCAGGTGTAGGAGTGGTTTCTGGTGTAGGAGATGGTGGATAGGGGAGGGAATCATCTAGGAAGCCTTGCAGCTCAAAGCTGTTGATTAGAGGGACAAGTTGAGTTTTCCAAAGTAAGTAATTGGAGGGCATAAGCTTGATGGATACAAAGTGATGAGCGTGACTCAGATTTGGGAGGGGAGAGTTTAGCACTGAGTTCTCATTGACCATGGCAGAAGAGGAGGAAGATGACTGAGCTGGAGATGAGGCCATTGTTGAGTAAGGCTCTGATACCATAATAACTCTTGAAGAATTGTATCTTTCTCAACTATATTTATTGATTATGAGTGCGTGAATATATACATGGTAGTTAGTTACAACAACTAGTGTTTAGTGCCACTAGAATAGGAGTGGATGTGTACATGCTGAGGTTAATGGACGACGTATGGCAATAGCTGTTGAGGAGCTGGTCTTCAGGAGTGATACGTGTCAATACTAACCATGTCCAGATAAGGTAACATTATTCGTTAACTTCTATTACCTGCAAGTAATTGAGGAACTTCCTACATTGAAAACATTCATTTGATCTATGGGGTTTGAGCGTTGAATGTGGGTTACCAAATCATATTCTCTTTCAACAGACTGATCTCAAAGAAAAAGGAAATATGTAGTATTTGGGTTAAGCAAAAGAGGACTGGCCAAATACATAAGAAAAATCAAGAAGACCTTCCAATGATATAGTTTAAATTAAAAATAACTGGGATATGATAGTGAGTTTAATCTTTGTATTTTCACTGGGGACATTTAAAAGCCGGGCTTGTCTAATGAGGAAACAAACTTCTCCACAGCTGCCTTAAGCTTTTTAATGTCTTTTGTTGTTAAACAAGACCTTTGTTGAAGTCATTCGAACAGCTTCACATTCTCCTTCTATAGGCCACAACCCATCAGTGATCAGGTTGTACTTGTAACCCTTGTTCATCAAATAGTTTCCAAGGGCAAAGCATTAGCACTAACCTCCTTGGCATAAGCGTTAAACCCAGGTGACATGACATGTTTCAAGTCCATAACCAAAGCAGACATCTAATGATTGTATGGGCCAGCTTGGAGGGCTGGGAACACAGCAAAGTTTTTTGCACCCAAAATCATAAACCACATCATCTGGTTTAAGGCCATTTTTATAGACTCTTGTAGGTTTGTATTGTCACTACATCACAGTGATGAAATGGATTTGCAGCTTCCTCGACAAGAAACATTTCTTGTGAAATGGTGATGTAATACTTAAAATTCTAAAATACTTTCCACTGTCTTTTTTTTTAAAAGAGAAATGGATTAATTATGGTTCGAAAAGTCTGAGTACAAAATACCGAGGATACCCGGAGGAGGGTGTTCCTCCCAAAAAGAATCGCTATTCGATTTTCGACCTAGAGAAGCGAGATAGTCTGCAGTTGTATTAGCACTTCGCCTAATGTGAATACAAGGAGGATTATCCAATTCTATAAGCAACTGCCAAATGTCTTCAAAGATAGTCCTCATCTGCCAAGAGCAAGCAACTTTCCGATTAATAGTAGCAACTGCCGAGATGGAGTCAGACTCAACCGTTAATTTCCGTAGTCCCAAGCGCCTACATGCAATTAGACCTTGTTTGATGCTCCACACCTCTGCCTCTAGCACAGACTTGAAGACCTTCCTAACTGCTCCTGCACATACAAAAGAAGTATCAGTTCTAACAATGAATACTTTCCACTGTTTTGATGTACTGATATGTCAAAGATAGAATGCTTAAATTCTCAAACCCAGTGTTAGGATCGCCTTGTGATAATAGAGAATCACTTCAAAATGAGTCATTTTCTTTTCACTCTTCAGGATACACGAATTCAATCGACATAGAGAAAGTTAGTTTAGACTATGATAAATTTGTTGTCTCCTACTACCATTTACATACTTGGAACAATAAAGTAAGTTTAGAAGATTAATTTAAGTGGTACATGTTCAATATGTTTCATGTATATATTGAAAAGTTTCGTTGAATAATTCGTTCATGAACGTGCCATTAACATTGAAAATAATGAAAAAAATAAATAAGTTCACAGATTAACAAATAAAAATATACAAAATAGCTAATAGAAAACACTTGTAAAATCGATTACGAAATTTCTTGTATCCAACTAATTATTATGTTTATTTTACAAGTAGTTTTCGAATACAAGCATTTAACAAATAAACTGGTAAAAAAGATTGATAAATTATTTCGATAAATGTTACAAGATGGATGTTGTAATATGTAATTATGGATGTTACAGTTTTTTATTTTTACTGTATACTGGCGGAGCTCACCAATGATCGCCCGGAGTTGACCAATGGTCGCCCGGTCCATTAATCACTTGATCAATGGACGCCCACACGGTTGGTCAACGAAAGTCCACACTATAGATGGACGACCGAATGATCGACCACCGGATGTCCACTCTATTAATGAACGACCGTGCGCTTGGTCACTGGACGTCCGCTCTATCAGTGGAAATCACTGGACGTCCGCTCTATCAGTGGACAACCATGTGCTCGACCACTGGATGACCGTTCTATCAATGGACGTCCAGTGGCTTGACTACCGGATGACCTTCATTGATCGTTCTATCAATGGACGCCCGCTCATTGATTTCACGATCACTGGACGATCAGACTAAGATATTTTTTATGTACAATATAAAAGGAAGAGAAGGGGAGTTCGTTAGTTGCACTTTTGCATAATAAAATTTCCAGTTCAAGTTTTCCCCCAATCGTCCGTATCACTCTGTTCATGTTCTAAACCTTCTGTGATCTCTAATGGCGTTTATGTAGAATTCTTCTTGATCGATCTATTTTTGACATTAATAATTAAACCATGTGAGCTGTCTCTATGATCTCCATAAAAAATATATTAAAGAGTTAATGACTTGATTATATATATATATATACATATATGTATATACGTGTGTGTTAATTAGACACGTGAATAAATTTATTTGTCCATATTTACAATTGAAATCCTTGCTAATTTCATGAGAAAGACTTTTTTTTGAAAACATATTTCAATTTTTTGTTATCAGATTGAAAATCCCCAATTATCTTCTTTTTTAAAGAAATATTCAGATTTTGTTAAGGGATGATAACATGAGAAGAATCTTTTTCTTGCTAAATAACTACTTTAAAAATAAGGGAAACGAAAATAAAAAAATATAAAGTGGAAGCCAGATATAGGGCCTGTTTGGCTAAGCTTATAAGTAGGTTAAAACTACTTATAAGTAATTTTTAGAATATCTCCATGTTTGGTAACTAAAAATATTTACTTATAAGTTGTTAGATAATTACTTATAAGTTGAAAAAAAATAAGCAATGTTCCCCCTGCTTATTTTTAAAGTTGTTGACTTATTAATTTTAACCAACTATATTACTCTTTTATCCATATCTTTTAATATTGTTATCATATAACTTTAAGGGTATATTAGTCAATATTTATTTTAACAAACATTATAACTACTTATTGATATTATCAACACTTTTATCCAAACATGTAACTACTTATATTTTAAAATAAGTATCAGCACTTAAATTGCTTATCAGCATTAGTGCTTATCAGGTATTTTTTATCAGCTAAGCCAAACAAGCCCATAGAAAAGTCACAAAAGTATTACGAAAACAAGTTTAAACCAAAATCAAATATTTTCATTTTACATTCTATATTTTATTTTTGAAAGAAATCTATTAATAATATAGTACAACACACAATCTTGCTCGTAATTGAAAAGAAATCTATAGTGTGACCTTCAGTTGAAACCATCTTGTTATTCAAAGATTTAATATCAAAATTCATTTGTTTACTTCATACTGTATCTTTTTTCTTAATTCATTCATCTATTTGTTTTTTCAATTTTAAAAAAAAATCATCTGAATTTATTGGATGAAAATTTAAAATAAGAAACTCGAAAAATACGACAAGTTCTAAATATCGCCTATCTACCAGTGATCTTATATAATAAATACTATCACAAAGATGACATGTCATCAATCCTACTCAACAACAAACGACACATCATTATTTCTTTCCAAAATAAAAAAAATAACTCTTATCGTCTCCTTTTTTTTTTATCTCTTATCGTCTCCCTTGAAGGGTGAAAAATGACCCAATCTGGAAGAGCGGGACCCACTTGCCGTGTCATCCCAGATCCACCGTCAAATGTTTCGTCTACGTGGACGCATCCGCTCCGTCCATTGGCTACTGGGAGCTCTATTAATCTGCGCTTCCCGTCGCAGCTCTCACCTTCGTCTTCTCTCCTCCTCTTCGCTCCACTTCCACTTCCAGTTCCAGTTCCAGTTCTCAAAAATGGCGCTTTTGGTGGAGAAGACGTCGTCGGGTCGCGAGTACAAGGTCAAGGACATGTCCCAGGCCGACTTCGGCCGCCTGGAGATCGACCTGGCCGAGGTCGAGATGCCCGGCCTCATGGCCTGCCGCGCCGAGTACGGGCCCTCCCGCCCCTTCGCCGGCGCCCGCATCTCCGGATCCCTCCACATGACCATCCAGACCGCCGTCCTCATCGAGACCCTCACCGCCCTCGGCGCAGAGGTCCGCTGGTGCTCCTGCAACATCTTCTCCACCCAGGACCACGCCGCCGCCGCCATCGCCCGCGACTCCGCCGCCGTCTTCGCCTGGAAGGGCGAGACCCTCCAGGAGTACTGGTGGTGCACCGAGCGCTGCCTCGACTGGGGCCCCGGCGGAGGCCCCGACCTCATCGTCGACGACGGCGGTGACGCCACTCTCCTCATCCACGAGGGGGTCAAGGCCGAGGAGGAGTACGAGAAGACCGGGAAGGTTCCCGACCCGGCGTCCACCGACAACGCCGAGTTCAAGATCGTCCTCGAGATCATCCGCGACGGCCTCAAGGTCGACCCAAGAAGTACCACAAGATGAAGGATAGGCTCGTCGGCGTCTCGGAGGAGACCACCACCGGCGTCAAGCGACTCTACCAGATGCAAATTAGCGGCGCCCTCCTCTTCCCCGCCATCAATGTAAACGACTCCGTCACCAAGAGCAAGGTATGAAGATTTGCTTCTTTACCTCAGATCTTGCTTATTTTCTACTATTCTGGTTTCAGATCTGAAGTAAATGTGCTATTTTTAGTTCACTGTGTCTCTTCCCATTTGGATCCGGATCTAGGGTTTATGTTCTTAGGTTTTTAATAGTAACCACTGCTGTCAACCACAGTAAATTTGATCTGTTCACATTTGCTATATTTACTTCTGTTAACTGCTAGTGAAAAAAGTTTGGATTTTGAACTGATGTTCATCAATATCTGCATCATTATATTTTAATGATCAAATATGTTTCATATAAATTTGCATTGGAATGTTTTGCCAATCTGATTACTTTAATGATATACGAATCTTAGATTTGGGAGCTTTACATAACATTTCATTGTGCAGAGTCAAGTTGAATTTTTTAAAATACTTTCTTATTTAGCAAGCTCTTTGCATGGTTGGTAGTCCAATTTCTTTAAATCACAGGTCCCAGATTTGCTTTATTAACAAGTATTAAGTGTCTTTTGTCACTGAGTGGTGTTATTGTACATTGATTGCAGTTTGATAACCTGTATGGTTGCCGTCACTCTCTCCCTGATGGCCTGATGAGGGCTACTGACGTTATGATCGCCGGAAAGGTCGCCGTGGTCTGCGGCTATGGAGATGTCGGCAAGGGCTGTGCTTCTGCCCTCAAGACTGCCGGTGCCCGTGTCATTGTGACTGAGATCGACCCCATCTGTGCACTTCAGGCACTCATGGAAGGTATCCCTGTCCTCACCTTGGAAGATGTTGTCAGCGAGGCTGACATATTTGTGACCACCACCGGAAACAAGGACATCATCATGGTGGATCACATGAAGAAGATGAAGAACAATGCCATCGTCTGCAACATTGGTCACTTTGACAATGAGATCGACATGCTGGGACTGGAAACTTACCCTGGTGTCAAGCGCATCACCATTAAGCCCCAGACTGATCGCTGGGTCTTCCCTGAGACCGGTAATGGCATCATTGTTCTCGCTGAGGGTCGTCTGATGAACCTTGGATGCGCCACCGGACATCCCAGCTTTGTCATGTCCTGCTCTTTCACCAACCAGGTAAAACACTAAAACCAGGATTCTCCTTACAGAGTCACTGATTAACCAAGTAAACACACTATTGATACAGTGACAATATTAGTTATCTTATCTGAAGATGGATTGAGCTCAAACAAACATGGTTATATCATAATGAAACGATTAAAGATGGATTGAGCTCAAACAAACATGGTTATATCATAATGAAACGATTGATGTTTTTTTCACTAATTGAAGCTCGTAACTGATGAAAACACTGAATATTTTTGACAGGTGATTGCACAGCTTGAGTTGTGGAAGGAGAAGGGAACTGGCAAGTATGAGAAGAAGGTCTATGTCCTGCCCAAGCATCTTGATGAGAAGGTGGCAGCTCTTCACCTCGGAAAGCTGGGTGCCAAGCTCACCAAGCTTACACCATCCCAGGCTGAGTACATCAGCGTTCCAATTGAGGGCCCTTACAAGCCTCTTCACTACAGATACTAATTAGGTCGGTAATTTCGTGGATCTACAGGATATCTGAAAGCAAGAGGCTTGCTTAGTGTCTAGTTCTTAGGCTGTTACTATTTTAATTTTGTTAATGATTTTTTAGCAGCAATGAGGCATGTTTTGGTAGGAACAAGTGATATGTCGAAGAAGGTTGTAACAGATATTTTGGCTCTGTGTTGCCCATTATTATTGTGTTATTATTTAGCAAAGAAATCACTCCTGTCTGTCTACATTCTTGTTGGTGATTCTACAACATAGGCGCCTGATTTGGATGTTCACTCGATCAAGTTTAAGATTCATATATTAAGATGGTTGATGAGCTTCCTGCTGAGTACTGACACCTTTGTTTTGAATGATATGTCATGAAACCTTTTCTTAAATCATTATTAGCATGAGCATTTAATGGTGTGGCATGGCAACATTTTTCTTAAATTACTAAAGTATGGGGGGCATTCATGGCGGCTTATCTTATGCTTGTCTCATTTTTCCTTTGGCGTCTTTTGGTAAATACTAAATACAAGAAACATAGTTGTTTATAAATTAATGACCAGTGGATAATTATGGCTTATTGCTCCCAAGTGTTTTCTATTTTTGACTAGCTATATCAAACATCAATAAGACAAGGAAAAAAAATAAATAAATATATAACTTACGTGACTACGCACCTGGATGTCGCCCAATTTTTCTCTTTCCATTTAAAAATTCAATATTCTATATATAAAAATAACATATATGCTTTTACCACTCTTAATAGGAGGTAGCACTTTTGACTTCACAAACTCAACTATAGTTATCGAATTAATCAGCGCCCATAAATATGTAGACATATTAAAAAAGCGAATGCATATATTATTAAAAACATCCTTTCTCGAGCATGATACACCTTTTTTTTTTTGTCATGAAAAGTTGTTCAAGTGATTGGCTTTGCATGTGATTTGCTTGTTTGTCTTGTGATTTTTTTCTGGGTGAATTTTTGTGTGTAGTTTGTTAATGCATTACTTATTGCCGCTTTTAGGCATCAGGGTGTTAGCAAGCATGTAAAGAAGGAATGATGAGTACCTTCCGACTGCCCAACCAAAATTTCCACCAAGATACACATACGAGATGCATAAAACCTCCAAATCCAAACATCGAACCAGGGAGGTCTACACACTTATTCATCATAAGTTCATAACCACTCCCTAAGTTTGGATTACCATAAGCTGTTTTCCAATTTGAGGATCTACCTTAGATCATCCAATATACGTATCAATTATATGTATCTTCATTCTTACTATTATGTGAAATAGGAGAGAGAGAGAAATCACACGCAAAAGACACAATAATTAAAAAAAAATTACTCTTAACTAGGCTACATCCTCGACGACGGCTAGTACTTTTTTTTATGTGAACAAATAGTAAATAATATAAGATTCTGAATAATTCAAATCCTAAAAAAATTATATATGAACTCTTAATGTAAAATAGGAAATAGGAGCCCTAGGGCCGTCTATATTTCAGGGGCTCTGACCCCGAACCCCCGCAGGAGAATCCCTTTAGACCCCTTCTAACTCGTTGACCGAGCAACGAGACCCTCGTATGGGACGAGCAACTTCGTACCCTAATTGTTCGAACGGCTGTGATGCACAGAAATTAAGATTCAAGATATTATCAACACTTACATAAATATAATTGTGTATGTATGCAAGAATTTGAGACAAGCTAGTATAGTTTAACAACACATTGAATCATTGAGTCAGAATCCTTATCTCTATGCACGTCCTCTCCAGTCCTTTGTCTCAACCATTCTCAATCCCTGAAGCTAAAAAAAACATTTTCTTTTTAAAATGGTTGATAAGTGATAATTCATCCAAGGATTATTACACAATTACTTTGCTAAGCTTTCTTTATCGAACTTAATCGCTGGTAAACGAGCATATCTTTGGGTTCCATGTAATTGGACATCAGCATATGATTCTTTGTTTTCCTGCCTAAACAAAAAAAGCCAGAGGCTAGGCAATGGAAACAATCTACTAACTCCTTTATATTCACAAAAAAAGTAATTGCCCATTGTCATTCATGAATTCGAGTATATCGAATGTTGGAAGTTCAAGAGAAACCTTTAAAACTTTAATATTCAAACTCAAATATATTAGGTCAGTATCCTTATGAACACTGGAAAAATATAAAAAAATATCGATGGAGTGGACATCCCCATATGTTTTCATGCCAGCATCAACATGTAAGGAGCTCCAATAATGATAATCACCATATGGGTATTGGGTTAGGCACAAAATAAAGAAAAAAAAAAGATAATTCGTGCTATTTAGTAGGAAAACAATGTATTTGAACGTTTACAAGGTTGTGCTTGTACCTAATTTTCACAAGTATCATGAAAGCCATTCAGAAAGAAATGATTCATAGAACAGACACACTAATCATCTACAACTTTGTCCACATAAATCAGTGATGAATCATTTGTCTCCGCCTCGTTAATTTCTTCTAAGAATTTCATATATGATTACATTATCAGACATCACCAACCATTCCCTCCTCCATAAAAACATAGCCTGTTTTAGTTTTTTTCATATTAACATCGATCAGGATCTGCAACAAAACAACAAATTGTCGAATCTCCTCATGACCACAGCCAAAATATAAAAGTCTAAAAAGATCCCACACTACAATTTCTTCTTATAAATGTTAGTACAGGGTGCCTGACTTGGTTCAATGATGTTAAATTTCCTATATGTAATCACACCTGCTTAGATTTTATTTTGATATTACTTATAGCTAAACCTCATGGAAAGCTCCTCATGGGCCTAATCAAATGTAACAGTAAAAAAAGATCAGATAATGCAAGCTCTGTTTATAAATGTCACAGCAGGGGTCTGACTTGGTTCAATAATGTTAATTTCCTAGATGTAATCATATCTGAGCCTCATGTAAGACCTGCCTAGCTTCTTATGTTGGTATTCCTTACAGCTGAAACTCATGCAAAACTGAGACTGATACCAAGAGACAACTCCTTGCCAAGTGATTACCAAATTGAGAATGACAACTAAAAATTTTGTCTGCTGCCCAACATGCACAATATATTCCTGATATGAGTGAATTTATGTCTTATCAGTGTCTGCTCCCTCCCATTAGTATTTGCAGTATTAAAGGTTATTTGTTTCCTGTCAGAGCATGAGCCTACATAATGACTGTATCTGTCTTCTTTTCTTACTCTGCACTCAGAAAAGATTAAAAAAGGAGGTCCATTTAGCTACAGTGAGATCAATAATTTTGATTCCCTGATGATGGAAACAGCTGTGTGCCATTTCTTCATTTAGGCATGCAATGATGTGAGGGCACTAAGCAGATAGATTCCATTATTCACCCATTAATGGTGCTGCTGAGTAAATTTATTCCCCTCTTCTTTTTCACATTGAGGTCTCTATTGAAGATAGCAGATGAAAATTGATCATCCAATTTTTATTGGCGCCGATCCAACTTATATATGTTATCTTTGAAGCGGTTATGTACTTATATACTGAAGATTGATTCTATTATTTTTTCTAGGAGTATATATATAATTTCATTATTTTGTGGGCGGTTGCCTTAGCTCCATCATATATATGTTATCTTTGAAGCGGTTATGTACTATGGTGATTTTGAATATTAACATAGTGAAAAATTCTCTGCGACGATCGTGGACGTAGGAGATCCATCTTTAAACCATGTAAAATTTGTGCGTATTTTTCTATATTTTTTGTGATATTTCTACTCTTGTTCTTCGTATTTCCCAACAGTCTCACTGAAAAATCTAACTTAAACATTACATTTTATATGATGTATGTTTGTAAGTAGCATCACCAAATTTGTTACATTGCAAGCCCCAAGAGAGCCAAAGAACAAATTATGTAAACAAGAAAAGGAAAAGAAAAATCTTGAACTGAAAGCATATATCAAAATCAATACCTGAAACTGTAGAGAGAATTAGATGCAGCAGCCATTGGCCTTCCACATCTGCTCTCAAGGGCTCCCGTCCCTGCAGCCGCTTATGATTTGGCAGCCCCTGGAGTAGGGATTGGCCTTTGGGAGGACATGGCAGCTGTAGTAAGGCACGCCGGGCCTCGTGCAGGGCACCACATCCCCCTTGAGGGCCTCGTAGCTGACGTACTTCTTCTGCGCCACGGCGCCCGCGGCGGCCCACAGCACCCTCCTGTTGGTCTCCGAGTCCATGTCCATCTCTTCCGCTCCTTCCGCCCACAGGCAGTCCCCAACGTTGCCGTCGCAGGGCGGCAGCTTCACCACCACCTGTGCTGCAGTGAGCATCCCACAGAGTAAGGAGAGAAGAAACGCCAAGGTGATCAGCCTCATGGCGAGCTTTGCCGTCATCCTCGAACTCCCTGTGCGTGCTGCTGGTTTTGTAGCTTTGATCTGTACGCGTGGGGAAGGATTTTAATGCTCCCCTCTGTCACACTTGTAGTAGTTCCTTCCTTCCACCAGCTTTGGCCAGTTGGGCGATGAGGAGAGAAGAAAAAAAATGCACAAGCACTTGGATTGTACAGCTTATAGGCAGGGAGCTTTGGCCCCTACAATTTTTTGATAATTAATACATTTTATATATAAAAATTAATATTTTTATAATTATAATTATATATATATATATATATATATATTGTGTATACCTCAATAGCGGGATTGATGTCCTGCATTGTGAACAATTTGCTCTAAGACTTCTTTGGTGTAAACGGAGCCTACATCTTGGAGCTCAAGCCATTTCGAAGTCTCGCGACCATTCGGAGAGTGCCCGCTCGAGCGCCCACTCAAGCGCCGCCACACAAAATCCTTTGCACGACTCGCTTCACGACCCGTCATGCCCCAAACATTTCATTGTTGTTTCACTCTAAATCCGCTCGCCTAGACGGTGTACATGATTATGCTCTACACAAACACCCCGTGATAAATGCAATCACAAACACAAAAAATAAATATGAGACCTATATTTTTTAATTTTAAATAAAATATTTTTTGTGAGTCCCACGTGCTTTTATGTGTGCACTGAATGTACATTAATATATCTCATATTGTAGTATCATATTTTTTAATAATTGGAGGTGATAATTTTAATTTAAGAAGAAAAAAAGTCAAGAAAATTATGTGTCAATTTTAGTTGACGATCAAAATGTAAAATTTAAGATTAAAATATACAGGACGTATATAAATTATTGCAATTATTTGTATTCATTTATAACTCGATGTATACCAAATTCTTTGTACATTTTTTAGAAATGTTCAATGTGAATTATTGACTATTTTAGAATTTGATCGTGAACAATTTATAAATGACAAATGAAATTTATACATTTGCCATATTTTCGAATTTTTTTTATCAGCCTGCCTGGCTTAACTTAATAATAAGTAATAACCAGCAACGAGTGATAAATCCTACAAAAGATGACCCGAGTCTTGATGTGAGTAATGTGTGAATCCAACTTGCTAAGACAGCTCAAGAGAAGTTATGGTGGTGCCATTCAAATCTTTTTAGCAGCACTGTCTGATTTAGCTAAAAACAGATATGTATAGGGACAAGTGGTCAGTGGCGCTAATTACAAACAGAATTAAGTTGAAAGAGGAGCAGGCAGAGGCAGTGTCAAGGTCTGGAATGGGACAAGATTGGGGATGATGGCATCTACAATCTCCATCAGCATGGCTGTCTGGCAGGAGCCAGAGTCAGTATCATATAAATATAATCCACATTACACAACAATTATTATCCCCAAAGAGAAATATCAGTTTATGTGGGGGTTAATTCCTCCAGCCTGCACTTGTGAGTAGTAGACTGCATGACAAACTTCAAATGAAAACATTTATGAAGTCTCAATAGTTGAATAAAGAGGAAACTAAAGGAGAAAAAAAACTTGTTAATGCTACAATATTAGATGGAATCCTTTTGCCAACTTTTAACCAACATGTTTCATTTTACTGAGGCAGGGGTGAAATCAGCATGCACAACATTACCACTTGCCAAAATACTAATTCAGACAAGAAAAGATGATTTCATTACTTGCCCATCACAAAGAGAAAGAACTATAAGGCGTTATTACAGTAATTTAATGGCGATTATTACTGAAATTTCATAGCAGCAAAAATCCCTCAAGTCAAAGAATCCTATATGGAGTCGGAAACAATTGTTGCCCTCAAGCATCTCAAGATTATCAAGACTTGACATAACAGGAAATACTGAATAATAGAAGTAATTGAACTCTGGATACTCAGATGACATGACTGAAAAGATCAAGCAATTTAAAAGCAATATAATTTTACAAAAAAGATATGCAAGCACTCCAGAAGTTGGTAGCGAGAATGCTCAGATGTTAAATAACATACGGCAGAATTCTTCATTATCCATAACCATTCTACAAGCACTATGGAGAAGCAGCAACAACAGAAGATGCCATTTTCTTTTAGTTTCAGAATAAAACAAGTAGCCAACAGAGGTGCTACCCCATACAAGTATATGATCAATGTTCAACAATTATTACATCAATATCTGGTGCACACTGAACATAATTCATTGGACACGCTAGAATCAGTTATCTGGTTCACACTGAAAAATTCTTCCCATGCACCATAAGTTGCACTCAAGAGAAGAGAACACATAATCTTGTCTCACACTGGACAAGAATGATTAACAAGTTTGACAAGTGAAAGTAAGAGCTCATATTTAAGAGATTGACTAAGAATAGTCTAAAATGTAACTTTTTCATTCAGTATTTTCCAGCTAAAGTT
>LTAE01002897.1:3871-15564 GCA_001647135.1 Pontederia paniculata | reverse complement strand
TCTCAAGATTATCAAGACTTGACATAACAGGAAATACTGAATAATAGAAGTAATTGAACTCTGGATACTCAGATGACATGACTGAAAAGATCAAGCAATTTAAAAGCAATATAATTTTACAAAAAAGATATGCAAGCACTCCAGAAGTTGGTAGCGAGAATGCTCAGATGTTAAATAACATACGGCAGAATTCTTCATTATCCATAACCATTCTACAAGCACTATGGAGAAGCAGCAACAACAGAAGATGCCATTTTCTTTTAGTTTCAGAATAAAACAAGTAGCCAACAGAGGTGCTACCCCATACAAGTATATGATCAATGTTCAACAATTATTACATCACCATCTGGTGCACACTGAACATAATCCATTGGACACGCTAATCAGTTATCTGGTTCACACTGAAAAATTCTTCCCATGCACCATAAGTTGCACTCAAGAGAAGAGAACACATAATCTTGTCTCACACTGGACAAGAATGATTAACAAGTTTGACAAGTGAAAGTAAGAGCTCATATTTAAGAGATTGACTAAGAATAGTCTAAAATGTAACTTTTTGATTCAGTATTTTCCAGCTAAAGTTGACAACCGCAAATTATCATGCTGCATGTAGCAAAAGGCCAATTTTGTTAATAAATATGCACAAAATGTGTATACAACCTTTTCATAGAAAGAAGCAGCATTGACATGCATTAAAAATTATGAAGTACATTTGTGCAGTTAAAGAAAAGAAGGATAAAACAACAGGCAAACTGGCAAAACTTTAATTTTCATGTAACGAGTTATGGTTGTACAAGGAGTTACTTCATTATGTATCACCTGGATACAAACTAGGTCTGCAGATGAAATTTTTTGTTATTTGTAATGTACACAAACATCAAATCTTATATAAAAGGCAAAGGATTTATGTCAGGACTGTACTTTAGTATGAGAATAATGCAATAGCTGAAAGCTTGGGTTCCATTTGCAGAATTGAAACAAGAAGAGGAGTAACTATACATGTCAAAGTTTTAGCTGATCCATATGCTGTTTGCTCCTCTGTATGTTCTCACCTGGTTTCCTCTCCAGGTTCCGTTCATTAGAAGGGTCTGTCCTTAAACCAGAACTTGATTCCTCATTGTCTAATGACCCTGGTCTTTCCGTGAGGAACTGCTCCCAGAACATATCGTTCACTCTCCCTTGAGGAACTGCTGATGCTTCATTGCTAGGTTGAGGAGTCTCTTGCAAAGATGTAGTTTTTGTAACAACAGATGACCTAACGGTGCCTTGCTTACAAACAACCATTTCAAAGTCACTTTTTGCAGCTCCATCATCTGTTCTCAGATCAGTGATATCAATGGTCCCCTGTTCCACTGAATTTGGAGCTCCACTTGGACATTCACTCCTATCTATTTGCATTGCAGATGATGCCAGTGTTAAACTCAATTGGCACGCAAGGGGCCCATCACTGTCATCGGGTGTCATAGGAAATAAAAGATTCTTTGTTGGACATATTGATGCTCCTGTGTCACAAAGCTCTAGTGACTCAGGTGCCAAAGGAAGACACTCCATTATACCATGACCACGACTAGTTTGTTTTCCCTGGCTATCAGTGCCCTCAATAGAGGTCTGAGTGCTAGATATAGCCAACTTAGCATCATGAATAACAGAACCCAATTCTAATCTCAATTTGTCACCAAATTCTCTATCAAGCACATGGCCCATCTCCGGCTTTGATCTGTCACTATGATCTTCATAAAGATTGTTCTCACAGGACTCCTGGCAGTAATCCAGGCCAGGAGGGAACCTCCTCTTTCTACGAGATAAGTCTAATGATGTGCTTCTTGCCATTTTCACAAGATTCTCCATCAGTAGAGGATTCTGCATAGCTCGATGCATAAAAGCAAACATTTTGAGCTGCCGCTGCTCCATATCAGCGAGTCTCCTTTCAAGATCATCGAGCTGGATCTTGGTCCCTGACTGCAGCTGTCTAGATTTTCCAAGACTAGCCTGGAGGCTGACCTTCTCCCTACTGAGTCGGTCAATTTCTTCCTCAAGCGCATTCCTCTCTGCATAAGCTAACTCACCACCCGGTGGATTACTGTGGCTGTGGATAGGCTTTCTTCTGTGGATATTCTTCAGCTGGTGTCTCTGTCCCTTGATAAAATCTGGGTTTGTAAACTCCCATCTCTCAGGATCACTTTTTCGGAACCCCTATTCCAAAAAACATATTTCCACATAAATTCGAATCTAACAAATAAGAAACTCAATCCCACTCCTCAACATTAAATTATACGATATCAACCAATTAGAAATGTGCAGAAATGTTGAATCACACTTCAAACTATGCACCAAGGTTCTACTTCAATTTACTTCCTCAAGTCAATAACATAAAGAAAATGAGGATTTCAAATAAATCCTGAGCAACTTTCTCAAACCCACACAGAATGTTCTGATTATATTGGGTTTTCATAATCTGACTCATAAAATGAAAATCAACTTTTAGTTAAAGAGATATGTCCCTTTATTATGGATAGTTACTAATGAACGCAAACACATCTTATCTTTTCAAAATTAAACAGTTCAAATATTTCAAATGTTGCATTCTTTGATGGCAACGATGTATCTTCTTATTCTATAATAGTGTTCATTTGGGGTCGATCCTATATCCATCATCAAAATGTTACGTAGTCCTCATACAAGCACATAAGGAAACATATATGCAGAGAAAAGTTTTTTTATTCAAAAGGATATGGCTAGACAAATTCAGTGCCAATTAAATGTCCATAAATGGTCATGACATGATAAAGTCATGTCTAGGATATCGGTATTAGAGCCAAGTCAAGTATGTTTTAAGATATGCCATAATAAATGTTTATCACTATATATTTGGTTCTTTGTCCTTCATAGGCAACATGCCATACAAACTCATGAGATATTATCTGTTTTGCCTTTTTCGAGAATTTTTTTTTCTTTGGCTACTTAAATGCATGTAATGAGATAATATGTTACTTACATGTACATCTTATATGTCATAAATGATGATATTTGATTGGCATGCTTCAATGAGTGTTGTATAGACATAAAGATACAATTTGCCAAAGGGCTATAAAGATGCATGATGAAGTGGTTATTGATATAACCATACTAATTGCACTAAAATGTATAACCACATTAATAGCCAATGGTTATATGAAGAAGGTTGCATCTCCTAGTGTTGCATAACTGTCGAATGAGAACATACTCGACAATTAATGATAGATTATGATCCATACTATTTTTGGGACATAATTCCTTTGTTAGTTATGTTTATAAATGAGTAGCTTTACGACCACTCCTCTTTTTGTGTATGACAAATTGCGTTGTTACGAGTTGTATACTTAGCAACATATAATTACTCAACACCATAAATGGGTATCAGAATCTGCACCAACTTATGATACATTACATGAAAGTTTCTTTTTCTTCTGAAAGAAGAAATGATGACTATATAGATTGGACAGTCATCCAACTTACGATAGAAGCTGCAAAATGTTACTAGTGTGCACCAACATACAAAAAAATAGATGCAAATGAAAAAAAAAAACATCACAATCTCGTACCCAGCTCGGTAGACAAAAAAGAGATGATGCACATTTCACGTATTTGTAATCCACTTTTAATAAGATGATGTGTTGATTAAATGATATGCTAAATATAACTTTGTTTGAAGTTTTAAGCCATAAAGTAATCATTACGTGTCACGATTTATTTTCATGGAACATTAATTTTAATACTTAAAAAGTTATTATGCATACTTAACGTTACAAATGCACATACATGTGAGACACTTAGAAAAAACTATATTGATATCATTTTTCCATTATTCAAATATTATTCAAGAATCATATTGAGTTATTGGTCACCAGATGGCATATGTTTTTGTTCTTTGGCCTACTTTTAGAGGGTTTGAAAGACTGGGCATGCAGGTTTTTCTAAGAAGTTTCTGTTTCTGTGAAAAGGACCAAACTAGCCCTCACATAATGCTCTTAAAATAGTATTTTGAAAAGTGAGAATATGATAAATATTTTATATGCATAAGCAATGTTGCGTTCAAACCTGTATAAGGGCAGATGTTTGTTAAAGTATGTACATGTTAGAAAAGTTAAAGAGCAATCATAGTATAAAGTGTTTGAAGGCTAAAAAAAGGCATGTATAAAGACTTTTTTTTGAGAGATGCCTAAAAGACTTCAAGCTCACAAAAAGAAAATCCAATAATTTGGCAATAACTGGATGTTTAAATTCAGATGATGCTTGTTGAACATGTTATTTCTTGGTGACTTACTGAACATAGCATTGTGATATCCTTCACTTTGAAAGCTGATTTTATTGCTTGATTATTATACAAGCATTATTTTTTGAGAGGAAACAAACATTAAGATAGGAAATTTAAGTATGTCAATTTTATTGTAGACTAAAGTCTTGTTTTAGGAAGAGTTGAACCGATTAATGTTAATCAAACATATAGTGATCAAACTCATGATCAGAAACCCTGTGACCAAGGGTTTGCCTTCTAATAGATATAGGGAACATGACTAAAATATGTCTGGCCAATGGACGAAAACGATGAATAAGATTGACATAATTTATTACATCAACAAATTTTAATTGTTATTTCCACTCTTTGCAATGCACGTTAAGAGTAAATTGATAAGTAGAATAAAAGGCTATTTTGGAACCGTATAAATATTGAAGTCTATACACATTCTAGTGGAATACTCAGCTTTTCATATAATATAAACCCCATAGTTCAAATTTATTTTAATTTAAAAGATATCTTACTTTATATGGATAGCTACAATGAAAGAGGCTAGTTTTTTCATAATTGAATAAGTTTGATATTTGAAATGTTAAATTCTTTGGTTGTAAGAATGCTTCACCCTCACTTTAATGTTTGAGGTCCCTCCTCCACATCCATCACAAATTGTTATGTAGTTCATCATACAAGCACAAAAGGAAATTCAAAAGTCTGTAAATGACAATTAAATGATAAAATTATGTGTAGGATCCCTCAGATTATTCATTTCAATTTCAGATCCTTCCACCAATGGAGAAGCAAAATATTGCGTTCAAATTTCAAAAATGAAGCAGCAGATTAAGCAGTGTTGTAGAGTAAGGAGACTGACTGCCCTAAATGCCAATCATCCACCAAGATGTGATTTTGACAGCAAATTCAGGTCATTGCTAGCAAGAAAAGACAATCCTCTTACTAAATTAGAAGTTCGCGGGGAAAAAAAACAAGGAAGCAAAGGCCCTACAGAAAACTCAAAACGCCGTCATTCATCTCCATGTGCCAAGATTATATTCTGAACTCGAATACAGATCGTCTTCAACAAAAGCAGTCAAAGCCTCAAACTTAGTTACATACATCCCACAAGAAATAAGCAATAAAACCGATAAGAAAGAGATCAATGAGGAAATATAGGAACTGCGAATTCATACATAGGTATTGAGTTGGCGGATGAAGCTGGAGAAGTTGTTGTGCTTGAAGTAGGTCGGGAGGAGGCGGGCGGCGAACTCGGGAGGTTTCCAGACGACGAACCTGTCGTTCTCGGGGGTCCAGGAGACGATGTCGTCGGTGGTGTGATCGTCCACCATATCGTACGTCTTCTGGAGGAACGGAGCAGGACCGCCTCCGCCTCCTCCGGCCGCCCCGCCGCCGGCTTCCATCTGGAACCTTCTACGGTTTTGTAGAGGGTTTCTAGGGATTTTGGAAGCAATTAGGTATTGAGTTGGCGGATGAAGCTGGAGAAGTTGTTGTGCTTGAAGTAGGTCGGGAGGAGGCGTGCGGCGAACTCGGGAGGTTTCCAGACGACGAACCTGTCGTTCTCGGGGGTCCAGGAGACGATGTCGTCGGTGGTGTGATCGTCCACCATATCGTACGTCTTCTGGAGGAACGGAGCAGGACCGCCTCCGCCTCCTCCGGCAGGCCCGCCGCCGGCTTCCATCTGGAACCTTCTACGGTTTTGTAGAGGGTTTCTAGGGATTTTGGAAGCAACCAAAGAAGGGCGGAGAGGAGGAGGAGGAGGAGGAGGAGGAGGAGGAGGAGTTGGTGAGAGAAAGGAGAAGACTTCTTTGGGAGTACGACTGGAATTTTGATGGCGGTGGTTGGAAACGTTTCAACGGCTCCTCCTCCTCTTTCTCTCTCCTCTGCCCTCTCTCTCTCTCTCTCTCTCTCTCTCTCTCTCGCACCTCTTCGTTTGTTTGTAATTTTATGGGCCGGACATGTATCAAGTAATTGGGCCCATTTTTGTTTTACTCTTTTCCTTTACTAATTGGTAATTAGAATTTATTTATTTATTTATTTCATATTTGTGGTAAAAAATCATAAATGAAAAATCCATGTTGACCAAAATGAAACGAGAAAAATACGGAACAGTGTTTTACAACCCACCAAACAGGAACCTATTTTTCCCATACCGTATTTATTGAATCCATATAAATAATATCATTTATTTACTTGTTTAGATACTTTTTTATGCACAAAAATACGAGCTATTAAGTTTTTTTCTCTCTAAATTTTGTTTTATTTAAATTATAACATTTGAAGAGATTAAGTTCGTTTGGGCACATTAATTGTTAGAACTTTACAAGGGTCGTTTCTTGAATGAAGAATGTATCAATATGATTTTTTTTCGTTTCAATAAAGAAACGAATTTATAATATTCATTTACGAAAAGAATGGAGATAGATAAATAGGTAAATTTTGTCAAAATGAAAAGGAAGGAAAAGAATGGAAAATAAGATTAATGAGTGGAGGGAGAGTAAAGTTGTCCAATTTTTATTTGTGAATATATTTTTCAATAATTAGAAAGAGAATAAAGAATATTTTTTTAAAAAAAATCGAACTTATTTAAATAATATAAAAAGGGAATTTTAATCTTCTTTTTTTTTATCCATGCGCATCCTAAAGTCTTACACGCAAGCCTTTGCTTNGAATAAAGAATATTTTTTTAAAAAAAATCGAACTTATTTAAATAATATAAAAAGGGAATTTTAATCTTCTTTTTTTTTATCCATGCGCATCCTAAAGTCTTACACGCAAGCCTTTGCTTTCATAAGAATTTTTTTAATTCACCAATATTGTTTTTGTAAATGATCATTAGTATGAACCGTAGATTTATCGTAATTTATCAACATCCTCATGCGAGAGAATATTATATTCACGGAAACGTTTTAAGGCTTAAATTGCTGAAGTGAATTACAATCTTAATATTAATTAAACTTTCTTCTGGGAACGTAGGTACCAAAGAGGAAAAACAATCTTGACTTTTTCTTTTTAAATATTTTAAATGGGTACGATAATTGGTATAGCCATTTGCCTTTGTTTTCGCCATACATGAAAAAGAACCAATAAATTCAACCCCGGTTGAATCGATCAGATCAATTAAGTCGAATAATCGAATCAATTAATATAAAATATAAAATACATATTAAATTAATACATAACAATATATAATATAATAATATAATATTTTTCGGTCAGAACTAAAATAATAAATTCACCGTCCATAAAACTTATATAGCGAACTTAAATACACTAACATCATCATAAGAAAGTTGCTAATATTTTTAAACATAAAGAAATATACATCACAACATATTATTTTACTTTTTCTTATAAATATTAATAAAAAAAATAATATTTTTTTGGGATGATTCACTAGGTCGGGTCGATTGAATTGATGGGTCGACCGATTGAACCTGAGTTTCGATCGAATTTGACCGGGTCAAAATGAGCCAAACTCAAGTGTGAATTTCGATCGATAATTAGTCCGGTTTAAGTTCTAAGTATTGGTCCGACCGAAAATATTAATAAAAAAAATAAATCTTTTGAAATGGTTCACAAGCCAAATTGATTGAATTGACATGATGATCAGTTGAATCCGAGTTTTGACCAATTTTAACTAAGTCAAAGCAGATTAAACCTAAGTTCAAATTTGAATCGATCATAGTTCGATTTAGATTCTGGATACTGCTCCAATCGGTCAGACCGGGCCAAATTTTATAATCCCGAAAAGAATGAGAAAATCTTACGAAAGACATGTAACAACCTTAAAAGAAAAGTAACAAAATAAATCCTAGTGCACTGCATGGGCCTGCCAAAAAATATAACGGCCCAGCGGCAACGTTGGAAAAAGAATTGAACTGAAGAGGGTAGTTATGACATTTCAAAAGCAGCCATAAAATAAAGAATAGAAAAGTAACACACATGATTGGCCAATGAGCCGAGAAAAAGGAGTTGAGACTTCAAAATGTTTCATTCTCTCTAATCAATTTTCCCTCGTCTCTTGAGAGGAGACCACCACCACCACCACTTCAGCGAGGTCGGTGAAATGCGTTTTCTATGCAGATTAATATATTCATGTGGATGAACTTGCATCATACAAAATGGTTTCTTATATGTCAGTAGGTCATGTAACATTTTTATCTATGCTAAAATTCATGCAAACAATAATCATGATACTTCAATATTTTCAAAATGACTTTAAAATATTTTCTCGACTTTTCAAACTTTATGAGATTTCATAAAGTTTCTATTTTAAATATTTTGCTTACATGCATATTTCATATTATTCATGTCGGTCATGCAAAAACTTATTTGTAGCGAGATCTTTATTTTCATGAAGCTTGATTGACTTTGAGTAGATGCGTTAATTATTAAGATCGTTCCGCATGTCAAAATATTCAATTCTTACTACTAAAATCGTATATTCCTTTCGAGCTCAACAATATCAGCACAGACAAATGATTAAGTTTGTGTATGATTATAAGCCAATTTAGTCTGCACAAAAACTTACTTAGTAATTGAATGATGATTCAAGGTAGGTGAAATATCCTCCTTTGAGAAAGAGCAAATACTTTATTATGTCATATCATGCATGAAGTTTTCTCATGTTCTTTTTGTAAATTATAAGTGAGTTTGTTTTTCTCGTTTACAATATTTCTATGTTAACGGAGTGAAACTATATTCACTGGTCGTGACTTCGAAATCATGGGCCGTGACGTAAGTGTCACGACCCATGACCAAACAATCTTCCCGAGATTCGATGATCATGGGTCATGACTTGGGTGTCATAGTCATGATCACATATATCCGTCTCCAAGTTCATTTTTCATGGGCCATGACTTAGGCATCATGACCGTGACCGAATATTGTCATTTTAAGGTGATTCATCACAGTTAGTAACTTAGGCGTCATGGTCATGACCGAATATTATTATTCTACGAGTACATGACACATCGTGTCTTGGGCGTCATGATCGTGGCCAAATGTGATTGTTTCATGACCTCATAGTCACAGGCCGTGATATGGGTGTCACACTCGTGACCGAACATGGTCCTTTCATGACATGTTGGTCACGAGTCATGATATGGGTGACATTACCATGACCGAACATGGTCTATTTTGATTTAATTGCTCGGAACGTGACAGAGCGTGGTTTCATGGAATGCACTGGTCACGAGCCATGATTTGGGTTACACGATCGTGGCTGAGTGCAATTCCCTCTGTCATGGGCCGCGACTAAGGTGCCACGACCGTAACCGAGTGTGATTTGCTCGATAGTTTTTTTCTCGCCTCTTGCACTTATGCACGTCACAACCATGATGATTAGTGTCACGGGTTGTGACTTACAAGTTATTGATCGTGAGATTCCTAACTCAGGCTATGAGGTTCAGATCTAAGGCACAATGACAACGATAACAATTTGCCCAAGGTTTAAAGCATGAAACCAGGTCGATTATGTCCTATTCATATGAGCATGAGTCTCGATCTCCCGACAAATGATTTACATGCTTACATACTTAAATAATAAAAGGGATTTCCAATTCAATATGGAAACTCGATAGATCAAGGAGACATCTACCATTACAACAACAATGACCATTAGCGACATAAAATTTTGTCGCAAATCCATCGCTATAAACATTAGCGACAATAATAAAATGTCGCGTAAACAAGGTTGCTATTAGCGACAGATAGTTTTGTCGCTAAAACTATCGCTAAGTCGTAGTTACACCATCGCCAATCTGTCGTATCCCGTCGTTATTTAATTTTTTTTAAAAAATGCCATTTTGGTCTCTAAAGCGTCGCTTGGTTGTCGCTATTCAGCCGCTAACTTGTCGCTAATGTTGCCGCTAACATGTCGCTATTTTTACACATCGTAGTATATGCAAAAACGTATCGATATTTCGTTGTTGTTCTGTCGCTATTTTGTTGCTAATTATCAAAACAACATAGAATGCTACATCTATTTGTAGAAAAAAATCCTTATATACAAAATGTATCATCGTATCAAACATATATACTCATTCATGCACAAGATAATAAAGATGCCATATAAAAGTAATAAAATTCAAATTAACACAATATAAGTTTATAAGTACTCATCACAGAAGCTAAGTCGACAACATATGTTTGAAAGTATCACAACGTAAGTTTTTAATACTATGTCAAACACAATATAATCTAATCATAGGACAACTATTTTTGTCACTAAATGTTTGTCGCTAATCCATATTATTCTTGTAGTCTATACATGCAAACTAAAAAAACTATTGCATAATATATATAGTCAAACATACAAAGACATGAGTAGACAAGGATCCTTAGACATGTTCATCTATTTGAAAGTTGTATCTACAAGAGATTCTCCACGATACACACTTTATGGCCAATACACTCAGAAGTCTCATTCGCGATTAGTCTGCCCTTGCGTCCCTCTACGTCGATCCTTCTTTTGGATGTCGCTCTCCCGTCCTTTGTTCGATTTCACCTTCTCCTTGACTAGGGAAGAGGGAAGGATGCTAGCTCTAGGGAGAAAGAAAACAAAGGAGAAGGGAATTTAGGGTCGGCTAGAAGATATATGACAAAGATTATGTATAGTAGAAAATAATAGTTAGAGGGATTTATGTGGATTTTGTGTAACGACCCGAACACTCGAGTGAGCGGAAGCTATTTATAACATATCTCGAGAGTCCGGATCATCACAGTTGACACGTAAACAATCACAGACTCATACACAAATATCTTTTGGCAGTTATAAAACTAAAATTTCATTTGTATCATAAGGATAAAACAAAGACAATAATCAAAATATATCATAGTCACATCTTACATTTTTTTTCCACATATGATACAATAATCACAACATAAACATATACATATACATGACATACATATCCAAAAGTACTATAAAAATACACAAGATCCTCTATTTATATAGGATTCGTTCCATGTGCAAAATAACGTCATGAACGTCAACCACCACCCATCGTCTCTGAGCCTCAGGATCCAATTTTATGACTAGTAAGTTCTATATTTGATTATGTCTTTTAATGTTAATAAATATAAACAAATATTTTGACTTGTGAATGTAGATGGATACTAACCACTCTACAGAGGAAAGGACGATGCAAGAGGCATGCCTTGTATTAGTCCCACATGTACAAGTCAAGGGAGAGATGCTGGGTATATATGGGAACATGGCCTTCACTAGGTGTGACGCGTTTTGGTAAAACCGTGCGGACTGAGGCCCAGAGCGAACAATATTACGCCTTGACAAGGGATGTTACATATGGTATCAGAGCCACTTCGCGTGGGCCTCTGTGTCATGGTGGGAGATCACTCAGCGAGGACGTTGAGTCCCTTAAGGGGGAAAGGATGCAAGAGG
>LTAE01002896.1:0-29533 GCA_001647135.1 Pontederia paniculata | reverse complement strand
TATATGTTTTCATTAGATGATCTATGGTGATGTATGAAATCTATCTAACAGTTTTTCATGTACAGATCTAAACGTGATTAGCTACCCGTTTAGGTCAATCTAGGTCTTTTTGGAGATGAAAATCTTAAAATAGATTTGTAGGTATGTTAGATAATCTATAACTCTTGCCCTAGAAATAGGTTTTTGTTATAGAAAGTTATTATCGTGAACTTGATATGAAGGGGATTTTCATATGTGAAAGATGAGAGTTTTTTGCGTATGAACAATTACTAAATATATATAATCTTGAAAAAGGTATATATAAAAAGAATTGAACGACATCGAATCACCAATCACATATTGTTTAAAATGCATATAAAACTCCCCAATTTGATTCAACCCTAGAACATCCCAATTTTTCTAAGAACTTTGTACTGATCTTGTATCTATTTAGTCGTTATAGTATAGAATACTTCTTTTATTGCACGTTTAATTTGTTTTCTTTTCCCTCACCGATAATTGAGTTTAGATAATAACCATTTCAAATTTAGTAGTTGAAACCTCTCCTTGTGGATTCGATATCTTTTATTACTACATAGGATTGTGTGTGCTTGCAGAATTGCTATCAGTATAGTGAGGTCTTGGGCGACCAAGCCATAGGAAACCAAGGCCAACGGGCCCATGTGCTTAAGGATACGATCAAGCATTTCTTTAAGCTTCTGCCTCCTGAATTCAAGGGTATTGAAGGTGTTGATGAGGCAGAATGTTGGTTGGACACCATTAAGGAGGCACTAATTAGTGCGCAGAGGATAGGAAGGTCTTATATGTTGACACCACTTGGTTAAAGATGCAAATGATTGGTGGAAGGCCGCAAAAATAATCAAGTTTCCTGATCAAGAAGTCATTGAATGGAAAAGTTTCAAGGATGCTTTTGATATTTAACTGTTTACTAGCGCAGTTTAAAGCATCGCCAGTTCTTGGAGCTACAGCAAGGCAGCATGACTGTGGACGTATAGTATAATCAATTCACCTAACTAAAAAGTATTATAAGCTAAAACAGGAGGAGCGGGAAAGACCAGGTTTCTTAGTCCACGACTTGACTCCACAGTTGAAGACTAAGACTCTCAGGGGTAACTATAAGACCCTCGATGAGGCCTCTAAGCTAGCCAAATGCATGGAAAGGGATGATGCTAACTGACGAAAGAAGTCCAAAGGAAAAGCTCAAGTGCAGCAAGTTGCCCAGAATCGACCAAGGTGGGATAGGCAGCGTCAACGCCCCAACATGCTTGACAACCGTAGAGACAATTGTCTAAAGCCCTATGTTCCCAGAGATGCACCACCCCTCCACAGCAACAAGCTCAACTACCACAAGCCTTTTGCAACTACTATGGGCGTCAACATGTTGGAGAGTGCCACAGGAAGATAAGCGCCTGCATAAACTGTTGAAAGCACGGACACTACATTAGGGACTTCCCTGATCGCAAGAAAGATGGCCAGAATCCAAGAGGCACATGAAGTGCCAACCTAGTAGTGTGTGGTCGAGCCTATAATGACCTAACTCATCTCAACTAGGATGTCATCAGAGGTACTCTTTCTATAGATGGACTCAGTACTTATGTATTATTTGATTCGGCTGCTAAGCACTCATCTATCTCTTATGATTGTGCAACTGCCCTGAACCTACCACAACTTGATATGAGATATACAATGGATATCACTACCCCCATGGCACTCTCTATGCCACAAAGTACCTTCCCAATGTACCAGTGACAGTGTAAGCTAATGAGTGGTCAACAGACCTGATAGTCATTCCCATGAAGGAGTATGATATCATCTTGGGGATGGATTGGCTATTTTACCATGATGTTGTACTCCTATGTAAAAAGAAGAAGGTCATTATCGACACAAGCAACAAGCTACAAGTAACAATTGAAGGAACAATGTCAAAGTATAGCAAGGTGTTGGTGACTGCAATCCAAGCACAACAATTGCTCGAGAAGGGATGTAGAGGATACTTAGCAGTGTCATCAACACTGAGTCTAAGGAGAATGGCCCTCAACAACTAGAAGTTGTCAAGAATTTCCTAAAGGTCTTCCTAGAAGATATCTCATGGTTTCCGCTATAATGATAGTTGAATTTTTGGATAGAACTGCTACTAGAAACAACTTTCATCTCCAAGGCACCCTACTTAATGGCCCCTATAAAGATGAAGGAATTGAAGAAGCAACTGTAGGAGCTATTGGACAAGGGATTGATCAGACCAAGTGTCTCACCCTAGTGTGCTCCGATCTTGTTCGTAAAAAAGAAGGATGACTCACTCAAACTATGCATAGACTGCAAGATGCTTAAAAAGGCAACTATCAAGAATAAATATTCCCTACCGTGGATAGATGATCTTTTTTATCAACTATCAGGGTCGTAGTATTCTCGAAGATAGATCTGGGGAGTGGCTACCATCAACTCAAAGTTGTAGAATAAGACATACCCAAGACTGCATTCACGTCCATATATGGACATTATGAATTCCTGATAATGCCATTTGGATTAACGAACGCACCTACCACATTTATGGACATGATGAATAAGTGTTTAGACCCTATTTAGATTAGTTTGTCAAGTCTTCATTGATGACATTCTGATCTACACGGCAAGCCCAGAGGACCATAGGGAACACCTCAGGATCGTATTGGAAACTTTGTGGCTGCATCAGCTATACGAAGTTATCCAAATGCGAGTTATGTTTGGACAAAATTATGTTCTTCGGGCAAATAGTGTCAAAGCAAGGAGCGGTAGACTCAACCAAAGTGGAAGTAGTGTCAAATTGGCCACTTACAAGGAACATGTGAGAAATTCGCAGCTTCTCGAGACTAGCAAGATATTACAGACGATTTATCAAAGACTTCTCCAAGATTGCGTCGCCTTGACAAATTTAACAAAGGAATGAAGTTTGTTTAGTACCAAAAGTGCGAATAAAGATTCCAAGAACTCAAGACTCGACTAACTACAACGTCAATACTCATCACCCCTTTTGGGGGTGGCGGATATGTGGTGTAGAGTGTTGCATGTGGGATGAGACTCGATTGTGTACTCATGCAGCACGACCAGGTTGTGGCGTATGCATCCAGACAACTCAAGAAGCACGAATTCAATTATCCCATGCATGACCTAGAGTTGGCAGCAGTAGTTTTCGCCTTGAAATATGGAGGCGCTACTTGTTATGAAAAAATCTTTGAGTTTTTCATGGACCACAAAAGCTTGAAATACATCTTCTCTTAAAAAGACCTCAAGAAATACATCTTCTCTTAGAGAGACCTCAATATGAGGTGGATCGAGTTCTTAAAGGACTATGAATTCACCATCACCCAAGGGAGGTCAACTCGGTCGCAGATGCCTTGAGCAAGAAATGGGAAAATACACTCCCATGCTTGAGAGTACACTGTTGGAATCAAATAAAGGACATTATTCAATGGAATCCAAGGCCCAACAAGACTGGAGCACCACCGATGGTTCACCAGGTGCAAGTGGACTTGGTAAACAAGATTATCAATGCTCATGCAGTGGATTTAGAATTTAACCACATATGCAAGAGATTGAACCATGAAGCACAAGACTTCGTTAGGTCTGTGGATGGGGGAATTAGATACATAGATCATTTTATCGGTTCCCAATGATGCAACACTTAGGAGGGAGGTACTGGATGATGATCACAAGTTAGCATTTGCTATCCATCAGAGAAGTACCAAAATATAAAAAGATCTGCAAAGGACCTACTGGTGAATTAACATGAAGAAGATGTGTCTAGATACTAGTATGTCAGCAGGTCAAAATTAAGCACCAAAGGACGTATGGTATGCTCAAGCCTTTGAGCATCTCGAGTGAAAAGTGAGAACACATCACTATAGACTTTGTGACCAACCTGCTTAAATCTAAGAGAGGAAATGACACAATTTGGATAGTTGTGGACAGACTGACTCTGCATACTTCCTCCACATTAAATGGAAGTAGCCAGTGGAGAGTGTCATGGATCTTTATGTCAGAGAGATCATTAGGTTGCACGGGATCAGTGACTATCGTATCTAATAGAGATCTGAGATTTACAGCAAGGTTTTCGAGGAGCATCAAGATGCCTTCAGGACGAAGTTGAACTACAGTACAACATTTCACCCACAATCTAGATGCTTGAGGACATGCTCAGAGCATGCACGCTGGATTAACATGGCAGCTAGGATGATCACCTGCCACTGATCGAGCTCGCCTACAACAACAACTATCACTCCATCATAGGCATGGCCCCATTTGAATATATGGGAGGCCTTGACATTCGTGAGCATGTTGGAGAAAGGTAGGTGAGCGGAAGCTGATGAACACAGAGGTAGTACAGGAGTATGCTAACTGAATGGATTTGATTAGGAAGAATGAAGGTTGCGTAGAGTAGGCAAAAGACTTATGCTGACAAGGGACGCCGTGAACAAATTTCAGGGTTGGAGACAAAGTGATGTTGTAAGTCGCCCCCACTAAAAGCATCGTGAGGTTCAGCAAAAGAGATAATCTTAGCCCTCGTTATGTAGATCCATTTGAGGTGCTAGATCTTATCAGCGAGGGAGCATGTAGTTTGGCACAATCCCCTTCTTATGGGAGCGTTCATAATGTCTTTCATGTCTCCATGCTAAGGAATTACCAATACGATGACACCAACATGATCATAATCGAGGAGCAAAACCTAAAGGAGGGTCTCACTTACGAGGAGCAACCGATGAGGATTCTAGAGCATCGCCTACAACAACAAGGCAATAAGGTGGCATTGATAAAAGTGGCGTGGAGTCGGCATTAAGATATGAAGCGACATGGGAGCTGGAATAAAAAATGCGCAAGGAATTTTCAACATTATTCGATAAGCCTATATTTTGTCCTGAATTCGAGGATGAATTCTTTTGCTAAGATGTTTATTATGTCACGCCTATCGCATAGAAATTCCCAACATGGGTCGTGTCGAGATACGAGCCTTATTGTGGAAAGGCCCAACACATATCGTGTTTGGATTGAACACGGGCCGTGTTGAGGAAATTAAAATGGGGATTTTAAAAGGAATAATATTTTAAAATGGGATTAACTTAAAATAATAATATTCTAATCAGAGTAAATCCAAGATTAGGATAGATAGATGAAGTTTGATCTGATTTAAACTTAGCAAACCTTAAAGACAACCCTACATAAACACCCATAGAGAGGAGAAGCTCTTATTTGCTTCATTCTCTCCCTCAAGCCCTATCCACCAAGCTCTCTCTCCTCTCCCACCAGTTGCTTAGGTAAGAACTCATTTTCTCTCTTCTCTCTCCTAAAACTATGTTGAAAACCCATAAAGGAGATATGTTGCAGAGCGAGGCGCAAGGAGAAGAAGGCGAAGATCCTGTTAGAACGAACCCGTAAGACACTACAAAACTCGATATGTAAATAAGCGAATCTCTTTAGATAGACTTTTTATGTTAAATAAATTGAATGCTAGGGTTCATGCTATATGATGATTATAACATTTAACCCCGATTTAATTACCTAGATGGTTATTTTAATTCGACCAAGACCAATTAATAATTTATGCACATTAATTCTATGTTTTAATCCCGATCTGGCGGCGGAACATAGACTGTATTCTGTCGGACGCGACTCACGTCTGTCAGGATGAGATATCATCATCACCCTAATCAAGGAGAATGCGACTTGGATGATGGAACACGGTCCGCGTCCACCTCGGACATGGATCGCATTCGTCGGCATGTAAACGCATTATGCCAGGACACAAACCGAGTCCTTCTCGGACACGAACATGTCCATGGCCGGAACCCAAACATCGTTCGTTTGAAAACACGGCTTGATGTGCCGAACACGACCCGCACCACCCTGACACGGGGCACATGTTCTTGATTAAATGAATTAAATAATCAACTAGAAAACTAACGCGGCACGTGTCGGTCTCGGTCATGGTCCATGTCAGCTGAAGTGGATGAACAATAAAACCCTAATCGGCACAGTCGACGTGGAAAACGGTCCGGGTTGGGGAAGGACATAGCCCGCGTACCCTAACTCGTTGGTTGCAATGAAGAAACGAACCGCGATACGATCAATGTCGAGACCGAACACGACGCTCGTTCTAAGAGGTTATTACTCTTTAATGAATAGATGCAACAAGGATCATATCAAATCGTGACACGGCCCACGTCGATGATCCGTTTTGGGGCTATCAGCGAGATGTAATCATCGATAAAAATGGTCCTTGTTCGTGATTGACACAACCCACTCGGTTGATGTTGGAATGCTCATTTAATTATAAAAATATTGTAGATGAACATTTTTTCCCCAAAAGTTAAGGATTAATATGTGGACAAGATAAAGGGTTACGATGCTTCACATAAATGATGAGATTGTATTGCATTGTTAAAATTTGGGAGTAGTAGTGTTTTAAAGATATGACTCGTAGACCAACTCCTATCCAGTTCCTGTTGCTCGACTTTTTCCCCGCCTTGCAACGAAAATGATTTCTCGAGCATCCTTATCAGTCGTGGCTTGTGCACCTCATTGATCTCTTGGCGAGACCTCCAAGACTCATGAGCTACTTCAAAGTCACAAAAGCAACCCTCAAAGTCATTAATGGGATAAGTTAAAAATAATAAGATAATCATGTGGACTAATCATTGCAATGTTCATGTTGCATTAGATGGTTTTAGTATTAATGTTGAATGAAGCATGACGATGATATATTGATTGATGAAAAGTAAAGTATAATTGAAGTTAAAGCATTGATAAAGTAATGATGAAAGATTGATGATCTAAAGTAATTGATTTTTTATCATTGATCATAACTTACTCCTTATGTAAAAAAGAAAAGTATGCATGGAGTGATTGATGTTTGATCATTGATCATAACTCGTTCCTTATACAAGAAAGTAAAATATATTAAAGATGATAAAACAAATGTTAAGTATTGGAAGAATGAAAGATAAGAATAATTGATATTTTGACTTCTATTCATTAGCTTATTACAACATTTATTTATCATGGGTGTTGTAGCTCATAATGAATTACTTTTTTCCCTTATATTGATTCTTGCAGGTGAGTGATCTACAGTGACGAACTATTGATAGTGCAACTATTGATAGTGCATGCAACGATATATGATGATAGTGATTGCTATTTGCACATAATTTAATTATCCTTAATTATGATGCCGCTTACTCTTTTTTTTGCACAATTTTATCTTATGAAGAAAAATTAATTTTAATTTTTTTTTCATATTTTGTTAAGCTGACTAAAAAGTAAAGTCAAGATGTATATGTATTATGTTATAGCGCTCTCAAGAGGACATTCTATTATGTGACGAGACAGTTAATGTAACGATGATGACAGAAACTCGTGTCTTGACATTATGATTGAGGTGCTTCTCGGCGATAACTCAGGTAGAAGTTTTTGTGATTACCATATCGGTTACTGAGAATGAATATGCATAATTATAGCGGAAGAAAATTTGTTGCTGTACGATTACAACTTTGTACAGTTTGATCCTGTTTCAGAAACTACTACATTTTTCTCATCACCAGGGCCCACTATATTAGTTTTTTATCCTTCAATTACCAGCACAGAGAACAGTTGCCTCTCCAAAACTACAAGCCTTTTTTCAGCAGTCAGTGTGCAAGAGAACTTTAGTTTTGCAATCAGTGAATGGGGTGATATTGAGTAATCCCACGCTTGGGGGGCAGCTTTCTTAGGATGAAAAGCACCAAGGATGAAGGGAGAATTTCAACAAGCTGCAGTAGATTATGAGATAAATGTCAATTCCTGCACTAAGTTTGACAATATCAGAACACATGCCAGCTAAACATAGAACAAAAAAAAGGCCAAACCTACTAAATATGGTCAACAGCTGAGAAAGCAAAAAGAAATTTAATCACCAGAAATATTACTACAAAACAATTTCACGGCCAACAAGCTCAGATTTGCTAGAGAAAATATCACAAGAAAACAAGCGAATAGATATTCGTGTTTGACCATTGCAGGAGCTAAATCATACCAGATAATATATGACGTTTAGAATCGGATGATTCAGAACATCAAGGTCTGCAGCTTTGTCGAAGGCATTAAGGCACATCTGTAAGATTGCAATCAGATTTACAGCAAATTGATTGTCATGCATAAAGAAATTATATATTCTCTTGAAAAAGAGAGAATGCCCAGAGTTACCATGATGCATCTCAATGAGAAGCACGAGAAACATATACCCGTAACATAGCCGACCTACAAGCAGAAAATTGAAAATAGCTATCAGTAATTAATACAATTATCCCAACAGTAAAAAGTAACATAAACCAAACATACCTCCTGCAACTTTTTCATCCGGCCTTTTGATTCAACTGGGAAGCGTTTTAGCATTAGAAAGAGCCTATTTGAATATTTTTGCAAATGCCATCAGAAAATGATTAGTATGTTGACCATCATTGCAAGTAATATATTTTTAATTTGATGTTAAAAAAGTTAAGGTCAAACATTACTTATCATCCCAGAAATTGGGATTTGATATTTTAATTGTTTTAGTAGATCAGATGATGCTTTGTTTTTGTCAGATTTTCATTAGTATTTATAAGTCATTACATATAGAAAATGAAAGCAAATGACTCACCTTCCTCCATACAGAAGAAATCCAATGGCAGCAAGGAGTGAGACACCTGCAATTTATAAATGCAACATGATTATATGTTTGAAGCAAAGGAGTTATGTCTCACCTAAACTCAGATTTATACAGAAAACAAGAATTATGTAAGAAACCTGCAAAGAAAATCTTGGATATGATAACCATTGCTTGGATAGGTTTCCACCACATGAGCAACCAAAGGATAAACTGCAGACATTTGGGAGAAAACACATGCATCATTCTCAAAGATTATGAAGCAATGAAAATTAAAATTAACATTAAAAATAGAGTTTTGGCTGGCCCATAAAACAAGATACCAAGTCTGGTGGAACTCTGAGATTTGAAGAATGTGATTTAGTTAGTTAATGTAGACTTAAGGGAATATAATGCTCATAAACTAGGAAGTTTAATAAATCATATTGAGGAAGATTTATGGAGAATTGCATTCCCTTTAGCAAGATATAGAAAGATATATATTAACAAATTTATATGTACATAATCTTGAAAACCTAGTTTCAATTTTCAAATGACCTCTCAATGGAAAAAGAAAAAAAAATCTTTATTTGACTAGCTTGTTCGTCTTTTCTTCTTTGAGACTCAATCCTTTTTCTCTTTCTCCTCTTAATTTGCATCTGATTGTATTTTCTCCATCATCTGATTTGTATTAGTTAAACATGAACATCGATCGTCTTCATTACATGTCTAAACTATGTCGCTGCACTTAATGCCTTAGTAAAAGGCTTTAATAGTTAGGGAATACCCATGAGAATTGGAACAAGTGCCTTGGCAGTTTCTACTGAAACCATCTCTCCATGCTTCCTTGTGACTCAGATATTTTTCCAAATGTATCATTTCTTTCATATTTTTTTTCCCAACAGCTGTACTTCCACAATGGACCATTGACAAAGATGCCATGTCAGCTATTCTCAAAGAACAGACTCCTGTCAGCTTAGCAGGAACACGGTTGATGATTTATTCTATTTTGGAAGGCGACCATTTTCATTCTCTTTCAATGATCTAATGCTGATCATGGAAAATTGATTTAAATATGTTCTCTTCTCATTGTTTCTTCTGTGTCCCATCTTGTTCTTGATTTCTTGCATACGAACTGTATGCAAGCTCTTCTTCTCTCTTTCAATTCTGCTTGGTTTGACAAGTCAAGAAAAAAAAGAGCAATGGTTTAGGAGAATGTTTGCTGTGGAATTAGACATCCTTGACATGGAAGATGCAAACAGATGATTAGAGTTCATTGACATGATGGAGAGATATAATAGAAACTGAAGGCTTAAATTGTTGTGGTTTATCCCAAGTAACTCTATTTTCAATCGACATGAAAAGATTCGGTTGAAGTCTTTGACCTGATAAAATTTCTGAGCTCAATGGATGACTAGCCTTTCCTAGTCATCCTTCTACCCCTCTAAAAGGGTGAGCTGGATTCAGATCATCAAAGATGGTGTGTGAATCAAACTTGTGAGAAGAATAAATCCCAATAAAGAAGAATGAAGTACAGTTAATTGTTGGTTTTCCCCAAAACCGAGCTTCACATCTCCACTCTCAGATCGTTGTACGGCCGAGTTCCTTGACCTGCTGTCCACACTGAGCACTTACAAGCTGTCCAACTCTAGGAATGATGGCTGGGCCTGGCATCAAGGGAACTACTAGGTCAAACAAGCCTATAACTTCCTTCAAGGTCCCCTGCTGAGAGACAATGCTGAATTCATAATGGATTGCAGACTTATTTGGAAGACAAAAGTTCCACTAAAGATTAAAATATTCATATGGATTTTACGAAGGGGTAGACTCTTAACAGCCTCATATCTATCAAGGATCCTTCCTGCTGTTAGTCCAACTTGTAAGATCTGTGATACCACTGATGAAGATACCAACCACCTATTTTCTGGCTGCCCAACCACCATGTTAACCTGGCAGAGATCTCGCATCCGATGGATCTCACATACATCGGAAATGGAATTTTGGTCATCCTTCAGGAGGGGTGGGGTCCGATCAAACTGCATAACTTTCAGATCGTGGAAAAATCGAGCAAAGATCTTTTCAATCCTTTGGGCCATTTGGCTATAGCGAAATAGGGTGATCTTCCAGGATGAGAGGTTGTACGTTGAGAATATACTGTCTGATGCCGCAACTACATACAATTACTGGACTTCTGCATAATTCACTCACTGCAACGCTATCCTTTCATAAATGACTCACATGTAACTGTTCTTACATTTTGAATTACGAATGAAAGTTGGGATGATTAACATCCGGTTAATCATCCTTTTCTCCCCTCAAAAAAAGAACTTTTATAAAAGAGTAAACATATAAAAACTGAAGTTGAATGTTGGAAAATCAACTTCAACGTAATGCTGGTATTTTCCAAAAGTTCCTTCAGCACGACCCAAATAAGAAAACAAACCATAAGCCTAAAAACATGTCTGTCTGGTCTGGAGACTGGATAGCAGGTCAATAATAGAAAATCAAAATAAATCTTTTTTAGGAAGTCAGATTTTAATAGAATAAATTTCACTCTAGTATTTTTTTTCTTTGAGAAGCACTCTAGTTTTAGCTGGTCCTTCAAACTCAAAAGTTGAGTTGACATGAAATCTACTGGCTTACTATTTGATAAATAAATGCCCCAGAAATTTTTTTTCTATCAGTACAACTACTGCAATTGTTTTGACTTTGACAGTAACATTATTTTGCAGAATCAAAAGCCGATGAAGTTCCACACCGTTCACTCCTCTAATCGTGATGGTGCCTTCAAAGTAGTCCAGTTACAAGCATAACTGTGAAAGTTACATCAAGCAAAAAGCACAAGTAGGCTTTAATCAAATTGTAAAGAAAAGTAACTTTTCACAACAAATTATTCACCCCTATAGGCTTTAATCAAATTGTAAAGAAAAGTATCATATTTAGGAAGTTAAAACTCAAAAGCTCGGTGCTCTTAATACTCGCTCTCACAGGGAAAAAATGAATCGCCGATGGGAGATCCCCTCACATCGGTGCCACCAGCAAACATCATGAGATGACCCCATCCTATGGCGCAACCTGAGGAACAGGATGATACAACTGGAGAATGGATGACAGTGACCCGGCGGTGCAACTTTCTCATCATCAACAAAGGCTCCGGAGTTCGAGCAGAAAGAGAAAGGATATCCAATGCTACCAGTGTCGGAGTTGGGAACATGTACAAAGAGTTTGCAGGGACCCCATCAAATGCTTAGACTGCGGCGGAGCAGTGCACATCAGAGCACGATGCCCTACTGCTCGTAGGAGGAAACAAACGGTTGAAAACATGAATATGAGTGCACATACAGGACCTGTCCAAAACATGAGGAGAGCACACAGGGGGACAACTGAACGGAAAGACAAAACAAGGACTGCACCATGGAGCCCGATGATCCAACATAACATGGACGTCCTCAAGTTTTGCGCAGTTGGTCGATTGATGGAAGGCTTCTACCCAGACAACGATGTTCTTTACACGCCCATCTTAGACCAACTGGGCGGACAAGCAAGCCTTCGCGTTGCAAGAATCTCTGAACATGCTATAATCGTATGGCTTGCTGAGACAGCAGGAATAGATAATCTGATCAAGACGCCCCTCCAACTCACAAGCAGAGGGACCGTAGCTAGGACCCGCTGGTCGACGGCAGGAGGAAAGAGATTGTCGCTGCAAAGAACCACCACCGTATCCCAATACGGGTCCCTTTACATCTCTGGTGCGTGGAGACCATTGCGGAGACAGTATCCCCTTTCACGATCCTACAAGAGACAACCTTTCCATCACTCGATTCTGGCGACATCAGGGTAATAATGGTGAATATTGCAGTTAGATCAGGCTGCCCGATAACAACAAAAATGGAACTTTTGGGTGCCGATGGTTTCTCATACATTATTTCTCTAGTGAAAAGAAGACAAGAAGCAAAAACATGGAAGGAAATCGTGAACGGAGGTGCCTGGCCGGCGCCGGAGAGGGAGAAGCTACAATGGCAGCCGAGGACCGTTCAGACCCAATGTGTAACTAACTCGATCGTAGTCCCCTGCTTCTCGCCGCTTTCAACCAGTTTCGCCTTCTGGACTCATGAGTGGATGTCAGGAGACACATTGGCAGCATCCTTTCCTTGACTGGCGGCAGTTTTGGCGCGACCGAGGGCCACAGTCAGCGACTGCTGATTGGAGGCAGACGGATCAGGAGTCAGCTCATGGATCCCACAGTTCAGATCGGGCCTATCAGACCAGCGCTTTGATGGCCTTCTCAGGTTGCTAGATAGAATATCGAGGTACCGCCCAAACACGTCCATGACCAATGGATGGCGCTGGCTAGCAGGTCACTACTCAACGAGAAGGCTATACAGACAGCTACTACCGGATGGCACAACTCCAAGCATCATCGGAGGTGATTGTCGACGCATGTGGCGCCTACACATACCACTTAAAGTCAAGATCTTCATTTGGCTGTTCAGGCACGGCAGGCTATTGACGAGAGTACACAAGTCAAGATGGGCACCACAGGCAGACGCTACATGTGCATTGTGTGGCACGGCGGAGGAGGACGTCACACACCTTTTCTTCACCTGCCCCATCTCCATAGAGACATGGCGATGCATGGGACTTGTGGCCATTGACACAGCAGGAGCGGACATTTTCTGGACGTCACTCTATGGTCTCAACATGCATACCAACTCGAGCTGGCGACAGACATGGGCGAGTGCCATGGCAACTACATGGGTCATTTGGCTACAAAGGAATCACACAATCTTTAAGGGCGACAGATGCTACATAGAGAGCATTGTACATTGTTCCTTTTTTATAGAAGAATGGGGCTTCTCCTAGCGTCACATGGGAATCTGTGGTTTTTGCGGTTTTTGTGTTTTGGACTCTTTTTGCCTTGTGGGAAGAGGCATCCTTTTTGTACCCTTTCTCGATACACATGTACATTTCAAGTTCCATCGTAATACAAACGGATGACGATCTAATTTTGAATTGTCATTATTTACATGTAGAGAAACAATCTAATTGCCAACACAATCCAAGAAGTAAGGCCCTCATCTAACGTCTCCGGGAACTCCCTCCCGGAGGCGCCACCCAACGTCTCCGGGAACTCCCTCCCGAAGGCGCCACCACATGTCGTCGAGAACCCCATCCCGGCGACGCCAATAAACGTCTCCGGTGGACTCATTCCAGCGGTGTCACCCTGTTTCCCTCCCCCAGCGTCCCTCTTTTTGCGTCATGATGCGTCGCCAACGCCGATTGCTCGACAACGGCTAGGAAACGTCAGTCAGAACGCGACGCGCTCCACCTAGCCGGCAGCACTAGGGGGATATCTGTGTCAAGTGCTTAGGAATTAGGGGGATATCTGTGTCAAGTGCTTAGGATACAGCCACTTTGCGAGATTCTGCGTCGGACCGCTGTGGACAACCTGGTCACCGCCAATCTTGCTGCCCTGTCCCTCGCTCAACAAGAAGGGAGGAACATGGAAGGTCTGCGAGATTGGGAGCCCCTCAAAGGCGACCTACACCTGCTCGTGTCGAGGCTTCCACGACATAACTCCCAGTGGCGAAACATCACCATGCGATATCCATCCCATGGTCGTCAATGGTCCAAAGGGGGGTGGATGTCCTCCGATCATGTCTTGCGAGGGAGGCATCCGTCGACCTAGCAGATTTGTCAGCCACCCGATCGGCGCTTCTCAACGCTCTTGGCGTTGGCTCCCCATTCCATTTATCGTGCATGACCGACCGCCTTTGTATCGTCCTCCCGAGCACACCACTGCAGCGCGAAATTCTTCTGGCTGCTCCCCTCACCCTCCCCTCTGGCGGTAACATCATATGGAGGCCCTAGGAAGCTACGGATAGGGCCACCTTGCTGCCGATCGCGACCCAAGACGTGCGCTGGATCACGATCCGAGGGGTCCGCCTGCACCTGATGACGGCAGAGGCGATTACCACCATTGTTCGTCCCTTCGGACACCTCAAATAGATGATGATCCTGTCGATCGGGTCGCCAGATATCTCGATCATTGAAGCTTCGGTGGTCCATCTTTCCACAGCAACTACCCTCATTAGTGATCGTACACGCCGGAGAAGTCAGTTTTCTGGTGGAACTCCGAGAGAAGGCGGGTGCACGACGATGGTTGGACGGCATCTCCGGCGACATCAGTGCTCCCAACCCTGCAGTCCCTGACTCCGCGAACGCCGACGCTGGCTCACACCCCGAGAGCACGTACGAGGTAGCAGCCGTAGCCATCTACCCATACGGTCCCTAAGACGCGTGTCGACAAAGTGGCAGCACCGGACAACATACTTGGAAATCATAGCCGTCCATCGCCTCCCTATGACCATGATCAATCCATGCATTCTCCACCTACTCCCGAACCCGATCTTAACACCCAACCTACCTTGGACCCAAGCCGCAATCACCACGAGCCCGAACCCCCTGTTCAAGTCCTCACCCCTATCCGCACCATCCTCACCCGACCCCAAACTCCCGTCTCCCCCGACCTTGTCTCACACGACACCCAAACACCAACAGCCCGAGCATCACCTACTGACGATCTGGTCTACTGTCGCCGGCATCGCCATACTGCAGCGGGGACCTCTTCGCATACCCCTCCCTCGAGGTCCTCTCGGAGAAGGAGAGCAGGTTCAGTGGCAAGCCCCTCACCGCCTGTTGTTTCTCAATCAGCTGAGAATACAGCCGGCCATACAAGACTAGTGATGGGCCTGCCATTACCGGTCGACGCCCACATGATAGCCAATTAGAAGAGACAACCCAAGAACCAGCATCCCTCCTCGGACTAACACCGACATCCACACAACCACCACCACCACTGCATAACAGCTCAGAGCAACTCATTGCTGCATGACCGCGAAGCTGCAGAGATCGCTTTATTAGCGGTCGCAGCCGAGTTTCGTCAGATAAGGGACACCATTAGCATGAGACTGGACCATGTGGGTGTGCATACACACTCCAGGTCATGGAGAGCGGTCGTCTTGCCTCAATGAAAGTCCTCTCCTGGAATGTGCAGGGCCTAGGAGAGGCCGAGAGACGCCGATCCCTCGGCCAGTACCTATGCTCATGGAGACCAGACGTCGTGTTCCTTCAAGAGACAAAACTCTCAGGATGTGATGACCGTACATGGAGTCAGATTGGTGGAGCTTGGCTCTCAGGACATGTCCTTCTAAACTCCATCAGTCGGTCAGGGGGATGCGCCATCAGTGGCGGATAGACTTTTTCGAGATAATTACATCTTGGGTTGAGAGGTTCTCCTTATCAGTCCACGTCCGGCGCAGAGTCGATGGACGAGAGTTTCTTCTCACTTGCATGTATGGTCCGCACACATCAGCCCTACGAGACACACTATGGGAGCTGCATACCACTCGCTCCGGCCTCGTAGGAGCACTGTGGCTAATCGGTGGAAACTTCAATGTCACCCTTGACATGAGGATCGCACGAGTGGACGCCGCAGTCGAGATTCTGCAGCAGAGAAGTTCAGGGATTTCATCGACTCACACTCATTGGTGGACTATCCACCAACTAATAGCAGATTTACATGAAGGAGCTCAGCATCACCATCAGCGTGTTCGAGACTTGATCGCTTCCTTGGCTCTTTAGGCCTGGCGGAGATGTACCAGCTGGCGGACGTCAAGGCCATGGAGAGGCCTTTTTCAGATCACAACCCCCTCTTGTGGCAGCCAAATGAAGTCTATTCATTCAAATCTCACTTTCAGTTTGGGTGTTCCTGGCTACTAGAGGAGGGTTTCAAGGAGATGATCGCAGAGCATTGGCTGTAATACCCCCGATTCCATTCAAGATATTGTTCGCTTTGGGCTCACATGGCCCGCACGAATTTAAAACGCGTCTTGAATGATAAGGGAGGATGCTACATGTAAGCCCATGACCACCTCCGTGTTTTGTCCATGTGGGACGTTTCATTCTCATCATCATTTTGGGGCCTTACAATCTTCCCCCCCTTCGGGGCTCAACATCCTCGTTGAGTCGACCCACATGGTTCAAGTGAGCACGCGAGGTTGGCTCTGATACCTTCTGTAACACCCCCGATTCCATTCAAGATATTGTTCGCTTTGGACCCACATGGCCCGCACGAATTTAAAACGCGTCTTTTTCCCCCCCTTCGGGGCTCAACATCCTCGTTGAGTCGACCCACATGGTTCAAGTGAGCACGCGAGGTTGGCTCTGATACCTTCTGTAACACCCCCGATTCCATTCAAGATATTGTTCGCTTTGGACCCACATGGCCCGCACGAATTTAAAACGCGTCTTGAATGATAAGGGAGGATGCTACATGTAAGCCCATGACCACCTCCGTGTTTTGTCCATGTGGGACTAACTTTCATTCTCATCATCATTTTGGGGCCTTACATTGGCGGTCTACACCGGGCATCTGACACGGCGGCGAGGACATTGCCGGCTCGGCTCATTGCCCTCCGAGGTTTCCTCCAGAGATATCGGAGGCAGATCCGAGAGGAGAGAGGTCAACGTCGGCCGGAGACGTTGGTAGTCTCTCAACTGGACCAGTTGGAGGACTCGCGGGACCTCACGACCGAAGAAATGACGGAGAGGAGACAACAGATGGTGATTGAGACTGAGGATAGAAAGGAGGAAATTCAGTGGAGGCAATGCTCCCACCAAACCTGGCTTCAGGAGGGGGATGCTAACACGAGATTTTTCCACCTTTATGCGAGTGGCCACCGACAGTCCAATAGGATCGACTGGATTGGAGTGCTCGGAGAGACGGTTTCGGGTCATGCTCAGATCGGGGCAGCCATTGCAGCACCCTATAGGGCGTTCTCAGGGAGGCCACCCCAACCTAGGTGGAGGTAGTCCTCTCGAGATCTCCCTCGTTTATATAACGACCAAATTTTTTCTCTGTCACAAGTCATTACAGAGATAGAGGTCACCCATGCCCTCCACGACCTCAATGATGAGGGGCTCCCCTGGTCTCGATAGCTTTCCAGTTTTTTCTACAGAGTTTTGGCCTACCCTCAGGACTGATGTCATGGTAGTTATTCAGGAGTTCACCAGTGGAAACAGGGGTTTTGAGCGCCTCAATCGGTTCTTGCTCTTCATGTTACCAAAGCGGACACCTACGGAGGAAATTGGATATTTCCGCCCGATTGCCTTATCCAACGCCATTTACTTCATCGTGGCTAGGGTACTGGCAAACCGACTAAGAGAGGTGCTCGATGACTTGATACACCTAGTGCAGTCGGCTTTCATCAGGGGGCGGTCTATCAGAGATAGTTACACCATTGCTTCGGAGATCATTGCAGCATGGCACCGTTCCGGGACGCTAGGCTTCCTTTCGAAAGTTGATTTCTCTAAGGCCTATGTCACCATTTCATGGCCTTTCCTTTGGCACTCACTACAGCTCCGTGGTTTTCCTCCGACCTGGATATCTTGGATGAAGCGTTGTGTTACTACAGCATCCTTCTCGGTGTTAGTCAATGGTCAACCGACAGGTGGATGGGTCCAGCCCCCAGGGATGCTCGCTAACGCCGATGCTCTTTGTACTTCAAGTCGATGCCTTAGCTCGATGCACCTTCTCCGCATGCAGAGCCGACATCATCAGGGGCTTCCCCATAGTCAGAGACAGTTGTGTCCCCCTACTCCAGTATGCAGATGACACATTATTTTTCATCGAGGGATCAGCTGTGGAGGCCCGTCGGACAGTAATTTTGGTTGAGCTCCTCGGAGACGCCTCGGGCCTACGGATAAATCATGCCAAGTCATCCTTCATTCCCTTCGACATGACAACGGAGGAGACTGCTCGGTGTAGTGAGGAGCTCCGGACACCCATCGGCTCACTACCGATATCATATCTAGGACTACCGTTATGAGACAGGCGCATTGGTTCCAGGGGTTGGACACCCGTCATTGAGCACATGGAGGGCTTGGGATCCAAAATCTTTGTTGGACCAACCACGCTCTCCTTGCACAATGGGTCGACGGATCATGGGGCCCGGGATTGATCTTTGGAGTCAAGTCTTTTGTGCTTGTTATGGGAGAGATCTTTCATGGGACTCCAGACCCTGCCCTCAGTGGGGGGGCATCGGCTTTCTGGCGGGGGGTTTCAGGCATCCTGCCCCAGATGCGATAGTTTTTTTGTGGTTCCCTTGGCTTGGGATTGGGTTTCTCATTCTGGGATCACGAGTGGACACCAGGGGATACCCTTGCGACGGCTTACCCCAGACTTTGGGCACTAGCGACATACTCAACAGGGACGGTGGCGGACTACTGGTTGGCTCGTGGCTCATCAGGTGGTGGCTCATGGGCACCTTCCTTTAGATCGACGTCTCCAGGACCTCTGCGGATTGCTGGATCGTATCTCGAGGTACCACCCGAATGAGTCGAGGTAGGATAGTTGGGTGTGGTCCTCAGGCAGATTTTCAGCCAGGAGCATATACAGACAGTTGCTACCGAGCAAGACAGTTCTAGAGGACATCAGGACATACACTTTATACATTTGGCATTCACGTATACCGCTCAAGGTCATGATTTTTGCTTGGCTTCTGAGACGTGGTAGGATCCTCACGAGATCATACAGGGCGAGATGGGCTCCTCATGTAGATCCGTCATGTGTATTATGTGGTGTAGAGGTGGAGGACATTAATCATCTCTTTTTTGCATGCCCCATAGCTGCGGAGACATGGCAGCTAGTGGGGTCCCCGAGCGTGGACACATCCGATTCAGGGGCTTTTCGGGACTCGCTGAGGTCGTGTGGCGCACATGTTGGCTCAGAATGGCGGAGAACCTGGGCCACAGGACTCACCATCATGTGGTTATCTGGTTACACGCAACCGCACTATTTTTGGTGGAGAGAGATGTTATATAGAGAACATCACACATCATGTATCACATCTCATTAGCGAGTGGGGTTTTGGTTGACTTTCATACTTTTGTTTTTCCTTTTCACTTCTAAGTGGTTTTCCACATTATCTTGTACAACAACAACAAAGCCTTATCCCACTAGGTGGGGTCGGCTACATGGATCATACGACGCCATTGCGCTCTTTCAGTAACCAAATTTTTAGGTATATTATTCACTAATAGATCTCGTTCTATTAGCTCGCCAAGTGTTCGCTTTGGTCTCCCTTCGTGCTCGACTGTTGACTGCCCTATGGACAATCTGGATACGAAGGAACAACACAATTTTCAGGGCCGAGAGATGCTATGCTGAAAACATCATTAGGCACTACCAGACGCTTAGTGGTGACTAAGGCGTTTCAGTTTTTTTGGCATTGACTATGTGTTGCTTCCGTGCTCTTTTGGCAGCTCCTCTATTTTTTTCTTCCATTTTCTCCATCTTTGTTTTAGCATTTTTTTACTCTCCTCTCGCCGAGGATCTAAATCTTTGTATGGTTACTCTTTTTCGATAATGGAATTCTGGATGACTACCAACTTGCTAGTCATCCTTCTTTTCCCTCAAAAAAAATACAAATGGATGACTACTATAAGTTGTAGTCATCCTTCTTCTCTTTCAAAAAAAATACAAACGGATGACTACCAACCCTTGTAGTCATCCTTTCTTCTTTAAAAAAAACAAGACTCCCATCCCCCTAATTGCGCTAGCACCTAATGCCCCACGCTCCAGCCCATGCCATATGGAGAAGATTGTTTCCAAAACAGTAGCCAACCCATGCCACCTGGAGAACTTACCAAGACATCTGGAGAAGATTGTTTTTTTTTTGAGAAAATCTGGAGAAGATTGTTTCCAAAATAGTGGCCAACCCATGCCACCTAGAGGAGAAATTACCAAGCCATCTGAAGAAGATTGTTTCCAAAACAATAGCCAACCCATGCCGCTTGGAGGAGAACTTACAAAACCATCTGGAGAAGATTGTTTACTATAACAGGCCACCTAGAAGAGAACTTACCAAAAATGAAAAGTCAGAATAGCACGACACCACCAGCCACAAAGGAGAGAGAATGACACAAAATGGGGAAACATATTAATAGACTCTGATGATGAAATCTCTGACTCAGCAGAGTGGGGTCCCAGGCAACACCGATCTTGTGTGGTAAACAACATTTTTGGATAGATTCTATGAGACCCATCAATCGATCGAACAGCAACCACATCTCACACATAGGACTGCTTTTGGAAGGCGAGAACTCTAAAGCTGCATTTGGTAAGGTCGAAATAAGGTGCTTTTTTCCCCAATTTGCTGTGTGTCACAACAAAAGAGCACAACTTTTCATGCTTTCTTAGAGAGAAGCCTAAGCTTGCTTTACGTGACAGCACCAAAATGTGCTATGCATAAAAGCCACCCCAAACGCACCCTAACAATAGTGCTTTTTGGTCTGAATATGGGGAACCAAGAAAGGCACCAGAGCTATCCACAGAGGAAGCAGTGGCTGATTCTTATGCTGGATTATTAGATTATCACCATTGGCAACTCTTCAAACAACACAAAGACATGAGGTAGGGTATGACAACAATGGATCGAATATCGCTGCTAGAGAGCACGAACTTGAGATGGTGGCGACTATAATCCAAGTAAGACGGAAACCGGGACCCAAGAAGACGAAGGATCGAGGCTATTTGGGGGTTCACACGAGATCGATGGCGTCGGGCGGACAACTCCCTTCTAAATGAATGTGGTTTCGTGGAATGTTCGAGGGCTCAGTGATCGAGATAGAAGACAAACGCTCGGGAAATATCTGATTTCTTGGAAAGCGGATGTGGTGCTGATTCAAGAGACAGATCAATCAATCTCGAGGCAGATCGGAGGCTCCGCGCTTGAAGGATTTACAACTCTTCACTCTATGGGTCGTTCAGGTGGATGCATGATAGGATGGAGAGTATCAGCTTTCGACAAAATCAAAGAGAGATTTGGCCTGCATTCTGTGACAGTAATTTTATCTAAAAGATCAGACAATATGCAATTTCTTATTACATGCATTTATGGCCCTCATATTGATGCTGCCTGATTGGAGATGTGGGAGGAACTGCATAACATAAGGGCAGATTTCAATGACCTACCATGGCTTGTCGGGGGTGACTTTAATGTTACCTTGGAGATGGACAACACACCTATCCACCGACGAGAGAGAGACACCGGATCTGAAATCTTTCGGGACTTCATGGACGAGCATGGATAAGTGACTACCCGATTCCAAATTGCAAATGTACATGGAGAAGCTCTTCTGTTTCCATGACACCAAATGCTCGATCTAAGCTGGATAGATTTATAGGCTCAGTGGAACTCCTCCAACTATTCCTACTAGCAGGTGTCACAGCCTTGGAGCGCCCTTTCTAAGATCATGCACCCCTCTTCTGGAAGTCAAATGATGGTCGGCCTTTTGGATCATATTTTAAGTTTGAGAAGGCACGTCTTATGGAGGCAGAGTTTAGAGAAATTGTGGCAGAGGAAGGCCCCAGATATAAATTCAGCTACTAGAACCCTACACGAGAAACTTAATATGCTCAAGACACAGCTGAAGGACTATAAGAAGGCACTAAAATCAAATCGCAAGCAAAAACGGAAGGCGACACTTGCTGAAATCTCCACCACTGACCGACTTGGAAGATGTCCGTGATCTCATTAATACAGAACTAGAAACAAGAAGGAGATCTCAAGATATGGTTAACCACGAGGATCGCAAAACAGAGGTCGCGTGGAGATAGAGGTCTAGATAGATTTGAATCAAGGAAGGAGATTCAAACACAAAGTTCTTTCGCATGTTTGCAAGTGGGCGCCGGAGATCATACTATATTGATCATATCAAAGTCAAGGAAAATGACGTCTCTGGACGCAATAATGCAGGCGCTGCTCTATCTGATCATTGTTGGAGGTTCACCAGACGAGGTCCAACAGCCAACTGGCGATGGCATGGGAGTGGGCTGCCTTGTCTATCTACGACCCAAAGCTCTCATTTGATCTGACCATTTTCTGAGGAGCAAGTAATCAAGGCACTCAAGGATTTAAATGGTGAAGGAGCGCCAGGATTAGATGGATTTTCAGTCTTCTTCTTTCAGGAATTTGGCCAATAATGGGTCCCGATGTCATGGTCATGATACATGAGCTTGTCACATCAAATCAAGGTTTTGAAAGACTAAATAAATTCTTCATTTTCCTCATTGCAAAGAAGCCATCAACCGAGTGTGGAGGATTATAGGCCTATTGCACTATCTAATGCTACATATCTCTTGGTGGCAAGGGTCTTAGCAAATCGCTTTCATGAGGTTTTGGGACTTCTAATTCAACCAATACAATCTGCATTCATTGCGGGGAGCAGGTCTATTGCTGATGGCTTCACCATGGCCTCCGAGATTATCTCCTTTTGGAAAAGGACAAACAGAAGTGGCTTCCTCTGGAAAGTGGATTTCTCCAGGCTTATGACTCCTTCGACTGGTCATTTATATGGAGCTTCCTTCAGCGTCATGGTTTTCCTCCAGCTTGGATCTCTTGGATGAAATGGTGTGTCTACACCGCCTCTTTCACTATCCTTATTAATGGCAAACCAACTAGCAGCTAGGTTCAACCACAAGGGGACATGAGGCAGGGTTGCCCGTTAGCACCATGCTCTTTGTTTTGGCGGCAGACGCCCTTGCCAGATGCACCTTCTTAGCCTGTGATGTCGGCCTCATTAAGAGCTTCTCAACCACTCAAGATCAAGGTACTCTCATCCCATTACTGCAATATGCTAACGATACACTATTTTCTATAGAAGGAGATGAAGTGGCGGCACGACGTATTGCAATGATTATCGAGTTATTTGAGGATTTCTCTGGACTAAAGATCAATCACTCGAAGTCTTCTTTCTTTCCTTTTGGTTTGGATGCAGAGGTGGCAAACAGATGTTCCAAAGAGCTAAGGACAGTCATATGCAGTCTCCCAATAACATATCTAGGTCTTCCTCTTTCAAATAAAAGGATTCTAAATGGATACTGGACACTTTTTGTGGAAAGGGTGGAGAAGAGATTACAAGGTTGGTGCTCACAATTGCTCTCAAAGGGAGGAAGATTGGTCTTGATCAAATCAGTCTTATCTGCTTTACCAATATATCATATGTCAGTTTTCAGGATGCCGAATAGTGTCATTGTTCGCATTGACGTCCTCCATCAGAGATTTCTATGGCACAACGCGACTCACAATAACCGAGGAGCTTGTTTAGTCGCATGGGCAGATGTGTGCAGACCAGTGTCAGAAGGGGGTTTCGGAATCATATCACTCAAGGACATGAATGATGCACTTCTATCCAAGTGGGTGTTTTGTATAATGAGACATGAGGATATGATGTGGTGCGTGATAACTGCTTGCTTCCATATGGAGCTTCATTGATTGGAAAGGAATTACACTTGCAATGGCACGACTATGTCCTTTTTTTCGACCCTCTCTAAGTTCAGGCACTGACTTTAGCTTTTGGGAGGATCCTCGAGCTACTATTGAGCCTCTTTCAGCTTGTGTTGCAGCTTTTTTTTTTAGATGGAAAAGGATGTCTACCATTTTTGTAAACATCCATATTTTATTATTGAAAATTTATATTACAAAACTTATAGTGGATAAAAGACCACTTATAATTCCAACAAAATGATTAACCCACAGTCAACAATTATTCCCCTGCCCACAAACGCGCTGAGTTGATTGTATTATACACAATGTTTTCCACATAACATTGCTCTCCCTTGAAAAGGCATGCGTTCCTTTGTAACCATATCGCCCATAGGACAGCAAGTGGCAATAACCTCTTACGTTTTGGCTTCTATATCTTCTTCAGCATTACCACATAAAGCGCATGAGGCATCAGCATCAGGCAACCATCTCTTTCTATAGCTTCTGGTCAGAACTCAGTCCCTGTGAACAAGCCATAAGAAAATTTTAATTCTTAAAGGTGTGTTCATCCTCCACAATAGTTGCAAATCAGTCCTTAAGTCACTATCCTCTTGGCTGACCCCAGAAGACATTGATAGATATGCCTTCTTTGTCGAAAAATTGCCTACAAACCATCTCCATGAATCGTTTATGTTAGCCTCTAGTTTTCTGCTCCCAATTATCCCCAAAAGCTGAACAAAATCATCAATCCGTTGACCGGATAAAATGGAGGAGAAAGATGGCAGCCAAGCACCAGTGGCTACACCATTAGCCGACCAGCAATCAGCAACACATACCTTCTTATCAGTTGCTGCAGCATATAACCTCGGAAACATGTTTGCCAATGGAACAGTGGACGCCTAGGGATCTTCCCAGAAGACGAAGTTACGTCCATCACCAAGGCATAAGGACAAAAATGGCTTGATCTTCGATAGGGGACATCCATTACCCCTTTCCAAAAAGTTGATGCACCTCTTGGAATTATTGATCTAGAATCCCATTGTAATATTTTCGTGTGGCAGGAAAATATGACTGTGGACCATAAGTTCTCTGCATCACCCATCACTCGACATGCCCACTTAGTCAAAAGGGCTTCATTCGTTCGACGAAGGTCCCGAACACCTAGATCACCTTCTATAATAGGCCGACAAACATCCTTCCAAGCAACTAGGTGAATTCTCGAGTGTTGTTCCCAGGTGATTCCAAAGAAACTTACTTCTTAAAGAATCAATTCTCACTTCCACTGATCGAGGCAATGGGAGGACGGACATGAATAGATAGGAATTGCTGAGAGAAAAGACTCCAATAGTGTAAGTCGACCGCCACGTGATAGGAATCTTTGAACTCCAACCCTCTTGCCGTCGTTCCAACCTTTCAATCACTGGTGACCAATCATGTGATCTGGTTTATTTATCTATTAGTGGTAAGCCCAAGTATTGAATAGGTAATGTACACAACTCAGTATTTAGTGCCATCGAACAATCCTGAGACTCTCGACCATCCATCCCAAAGGTTAGGAGTGATGATTTGGATCTGTTAATGTGCAATCCAAAAAAATCCCCAAAGATATTAATTAATAGTGAAGTCTTTCTCGCCTCATCCATTGATCCCTCAATAAAAAAAGTTGTATCATCTGCATACTGTAATAGCAGGATTATAGTGTTCTGAGAGAGTTCCCAGCAAAACCTGAAATAATGTCAGGATTGCAAGCAGAAAAAGTACAACGAGCAAAAGCATCAACTGCTACAACAAAAAGCATTGGAGCAAGTGGGCATCCTTGTCGAGTCCCGCGTTGAGGTTGAATCCATCCACCAGTAGGGTTGCCGTTAATAAGAGTTGAGAAAGAAACAGTGCAAACACAACGTTTCATCCAAGAAATTCATATCGCTGGGAAACCCCTTTTTTGGAGAGAGGTCCATAAGAATTGCCAATCAAGTGAATCGTAGGCTTTGGAGAAATCAACCTTCCATAAGAACCCCTTTTTGGATGTGCGACGCCAATACGAGAGACCTCCTTACTCTCTAATGGCATATGGACCCCTATATTTTTCTAGACTTTATTGGACCAAAGGTTAGACGATTTTCTCCTTTTGTTGGGTCAACTGGAGGGCATTGCCCCGTGTCCAGACCGATAAGATGCATGGATATGGAGTGTTGATCAATCCTCGGTTCAAAATGCCTATAAATTGTTGATTGCTAACAACCAACTGAGAGATATGGAGATGTGCACAGACTGCCACTTGCTATGGTAGACTCGGATTCCATTGAAGATTAAAAATTGTTGCATGGCTTCTACAAAGATCCAGACTCCCTAAACGCAAATACTTATTCCGATGGACTGAGGAGGAAGATATTACTTGCATATTATGTGAGGCAGCGGCAGAGGTTGTCAACCACCTATTCATTGAATGCCCAGTGGCAAGAGAGGTGTGGTATAGGTCTGGCTATTCATGGATTGATTGTCAATCATTCACGGACTTTTGGAGATCCTTCCGAATGGGTGGCCATAATTTACAAATGCAGGTCTATGTTTCAAGACTTCGACGAGGAAGTCCATTTGCAGTCCTATTGCCGGGTGTATTTTTCGGGGAGAGAAATGTTAGATAGAAAATATTGTAAGAGGAGTAAAGACCCTATTGAGTGACTGCACATGAGAGGCTATCCAAATTTTCTAGCTTTACACTGTAATATCACTCTTGTTTGTTAATAATAAGATGGTTTACACAAGTTAGCTATCCTTTTCCTTTTCAAAAAAAAACTCAAAAGCTCTTGAATTTATTGACCATGCAGAACATGATGCCAGTGGGTAGACACACAGTTGGTGAGGAGTTTTTGGAATTCCTTTAGAACAAGGGGGAATCAAGACCAAGGTGTACAAGTATATGATTCCAGAAGAAAATACACGACACCATTTGCTTTTCTTTGATCCATTTGGCTTCAGCGGAACGGTTGCATATTTAAAGGGGAACGAGTTTACGTGGATTATATAGTAGCGACAGCTAAAAATCTGGTGGGAGAATAGATGAGAACTTCATTGTAATTTCTGGTTTTAACATGTACATGTAAGTCACCATCTTATCAATAAAGTGGATGGTTACTCTTGGTAAACATCAATTTTCTCTCAGAAACAATTATTAACCATGTAATTTACCTGAATGAAATAAAATGATGCATTAATTGCATAGAATCTTGTCCTAAGACCATCGTTGGATGCCATAGATGCCTGCGAATCATTCTAGTTATAAAAGAATTTTGACTAACCTCTATATTTTCAATAAGCAATGTCAGAAAATTGAGGACAAACCTGATAATATATTTCAGCCCAAAACAATATCAAGAGTGCATATGTGGAGAAGTATACAAGACCAGGTAAGTCAAAAAGCACATGCTGTATGATCTGAAATAAAAGCAACATGATGTTCTCTTCAGTTCTTTGATAAAGACGAGTTGTCTTTTTTTTTTTTTCTTTCCATTTAGAGTGATAAGATAAGTAAGGATATTTCTTTTAGAGCTGTAAGATAACATAGTGAACCTCGGGTTGCATCTGCTGCACTCTCCGACGACATAGAAAGATGATTGACCGAACTGCAAAAAGAGCCGGAAAATAATCTTCAGCAATATATATAGCAGAAGCCAAAAACTGAAATCACAAGGAATGACACACACCCCCATTAACCAGAAAGTTGAGGAGGTGGAAAACCTTCTGCGTGGTCCAACCAAACTCCGGAACCCGGCGTTCAATTCGCTGCAATTGTATCTGCAATTTATGTGGTTTCAGTCATGTTCAGTTGATTTCATAATCAGAATGCATTGGAAGTTATTAACCAATTAAAAGAAGAGATTCCTATCATAATTTTCTTCTTAATCGCACAACAAAACCTGACGATATGAATACGCACAACAAACCCTAAACCCTAACAAACTCCCTGTACGTAATTGGGGGATGGTAAGTGCTAAGACAGTAGGTTCGAGATGATTACCAGAGCGACGACGGAGACGAGGCCGAAGAGGGCGGCGAGGGCATGGAAGATGCGATCCTGCCACAACGGAGAGTTGTTAACATCGTCCCACCAAGACAAGGCTTCTTCTCGGAGAGGGTGAACGGTCGCCGACGTTGAAGCCATCCGGTTCTTGATCGGGGGAGCGGCGACGGCGGCGACGGAGATTGGATTGATTTCGACGTGGGATAAATGGTTTTACAAGAAAAACAAAAAAAAAATACTACTTGCAAGTTTTCTTTAATATAATAATATATGTAATATATTTATTTATTTGTTCCTATTAAGCACTGGGCATTCGCCAAAGTTGTAACCAAAAAATATATGAAACCATCGTTGTTCATTATGGCCAATTGGTGTCCAACAACAATTATGCTGAACAAGACCTCTCACTTAACTTATTTTGTAACTGCTCCGCTAATATGTTGCATTTATGTGTAGCACATTAAGTAACATGCTATGCTAAATTAATATTTAAATATTAAATTAAATTTTTTTTCTATAAAAATAATTTATTTAATATATTAGTTGTTAAATTTTATTCGATCGGGTCGAGTCATTATTTTTATTTTTTTCTTGTTTTCTTGTACTTTTTGTATCTTAGTATAATGCCTCTACAAGTCCGCTCCAAATGATTGTTCGAATGATTCTTGGAGACATTACTTTTATTTAATCTTTTTATCTTTACTTTACTTTTGACTCTTTTATAGTCAACATAATATACATATGCGTGGAAATTCAAATAATAAAATCATTGCAAAAAACTTAATTGTAAATAAGGAATAAGATCATATTAATTAATTTTTTTTGTCACAACTTTATTAATCCACATCTAACTATACATATTTCAAACCATGTGCAATCATCTTGTGTCATCATGAACATCATTGTTGTCTACGTCACCATCATCATCACTTAGTCTTGATTACTTCTAAGACCCAGATGTAGGGAAGGTGACCTCTCGTGAGACAACGTCTAATATGAAAAGTTCAATAGGGTACAACAGAATAAATAAAATCAAATAAAGATGTAGGGTATATAACTTCACCTTATCCTTAAGGTCTCTGCACATAAAATATGTATAAATAGATATAAAAATGTAATAAATTTCATTAAGTCATAAACATTCAATCAATTGGGTTGCTTTATTTTTTTCTTCTAGCATTTCATTCTTTAACTTTGTATTTTTTTTTCTTAGAATAATATTTGTTCTAGACTTTTTTCTTCTAGACCATATAAAACTTGCTCCCATGCATTGACCTCACACCACATACACTCAAAATCAAGCTGCACTAGTTGTGAGTGGAGGACAAGTAGATACATTTGTTCAAGGGTCTTTCCATAAGTATCTCTCTCCTGTCATGAAAGTTCTTCATCATATTATCACTCGTGTCATTCTTCCTAGAGCTGGTCGCTACACAGGAGTAAATCTTCTTGACCTAATTGTTCTTGCAAATCTTGTCGTCCTACAGCTCCTAGAATTTCTCTAGGAAACTTTATCATGTATCAGATAATCAAAACCAAAGAGAAGGTACACTC
>LTAE01002895.1:0-34565 GCA_001647135.1 Pontederia paniculata | reverse complement strand
ATATATATATATATATATATATATATATATATATTATAGTTAGTAAATTTTTTAGATAGTGCTCGTGCATCGTATAGGTTAATAGAATAGTATATAATTAAAAAGATGCATTATAATAAAAAATTTTGTTATATAAGATAATAAATAAAAGACAAATTATTTTTTAAATAATCCTAACTCCAAAACTATTTGAATAAAATGAACGAGAAAATTAAAAAGATAAAAATAAAATAAATTATTATCTTCTCTCTAATAATATAATTTTTTAATATAATTTTGATATATAAGAGTTTTCAAAAAAGTAAATTATGAAAATATAAATATTAATTTATTCTTTTGGGGTTTATTTTGCCATGAAAAAGGTGTAAGAAACAATAATATTGAAAAGATAATATATTATAATATTCTCTATAATAATATAAAATTAGCTTATAATAAAATTTTGATGTGTAAGATATTTTAAACCAGTAAATTATGAAAATATAAATTTATAGTTTACTTTTTTTTAGTTTATTTTTCCATGAAACAAATTTAAGAAACAACCATGATTTTGAAAGAGTGATAATGAAGCAAACTAAATAAAATTTAAAAAAAATGAAAATTAATTTTCCAGAAAAAATTAGAGGAAAAAATAAAATTGTAGTAGACAAATTAAAAAAAGTCCATGAGTAAATTAAAACAAATTGACACATAAATTTTAATAAGAAAATTTATCTAAATAATTATTTATCAATTAGATAAAGAAATTCAATTTATTATTATTTTCATAATTATACTTTGAATAATTGTATTAATAAGTAAATGATGATTATTTTAAAGAGTTCAAATTCAAGTAAATTAATAAAATAAAAAAAAGCTTTTTTGATATACTAGTATATATATAAGCAAAATAATGCTATGGTCACATATCACATCCACAATATCCTATGACCACAATATCATATACCATATGTCACGTCCACAATATCATATATATATGTCGCGCCCAAATTTTTTAGATAAATAATAAAATAGCTTAAAATACTACTTTTTATTAATAAAATTATTAACAAAATTTTGGTAATTTTTTTGTTATGAATATGAATAGAAATTTATCTTATATTTTCACAATATCATATCACATAACACCTAATCAAGTAACTAAAGAGTCCTAAAGAAAATAAAAGTAAGTCTTCAAAAGAATATGAAAATAATTTTTTTTAAAGACTCTTAACATAACTAATTATTTATAAAGTAAGAGTCCAAAAGAAAATAAAAAAATATTTGTAAAGATTCCTAATTAAAAGTAACTTAAATAAATTAAAATTTTACAATCTTTGGAATTAGTTATTCCCTAGAACAAGACTAAAAAGTGTAAGATAAAAGTCATCATTTAAAAATAATTCTAACTCAAGTAAATTAAGAAAAAAAGTAAAATTATAATTCAATATAATTATTCAAGTTGTTTTATCTGAAAACCTAAAATATTTATAAACAAATATATTTGTAGAAGCCTAATATATCAAATTATTTTGCGATGAAAAAAGTAAGGTAATCATAAAAACATATATAAGTAATAAAATCTTAGTCCACATGTCACATAAAAAAGTTTTTGAAAAAAAAATTAAAAAGGTAAATAAATATTTATTATTCTAAAAGAATCGGAACTAAATAAAAACTAAAAAAAGTTAGCACATTAATTACTAATAAAAATAAATCTAAATAATTATTATATTTGTAATGTGTAAGATATTTTAAAATAACTATAATAAAGGACTTCTAAATCTAAATTTAAATTTATTATTAGTTTCAAAATTATGGAAAATAAAAAAGTAATAAACTAATAGTAATTTATAACGAGTCTCAATTATATTATTAAAAAGATTAAAATTTTAAGTTGTTAATATTTCTAGAATCTTTGCGTCATAAAAAATATAAGAAAAGAAATTAATTATTAATCATGAGTCCCAACTAACTTAAATTAAGAAAATTCAAAATTATAATTGTAAACTATTAAAAAAGTTTTAATTGTCTAAAAGGAGTATCAAGTAATTAATAAACGTATTAAAATTTAATTTAGAAATATTTTCTCAATAAGCAAAAAAAGTAAGTAATTAATTGTAATTTTTAAGAGTCCTAACTTAAATAAATGAAAATTTAAAATTTTAATCCTAAACTATATAATGGCTTAAAAGAAGTCCTAACTCAAGTATATTATTAAAAAAAAAATTTAAATTATTAATATTTCCACAATATTTCTCCATGGAGAAACAAAAAATTAATAAAATAGTTGTTCTGTTTAAAGTTTCCTAAAAAAATACTAAAATTATAATTCAAAATAAAGAGTATATTAACAATTAAGATATATATATTAAACAGTCAAAGATATAATATTTATTTTAAAGTAAATTTAAGAAGAATTTAAATTTACAATGATTTGATAAATGATGGTTTATTAAATCATAATAATTATTTATTTTTAATGAGTATAAGCTCAAGTAATTATTAAATCATATTTTATTATATTTTTTAAAATAAAATGATATATTTATAAATGTCTAATATAGATAATTATTTGATGAAAAATAATAATTTTATACATATAAAATATTCAAAGAATTCCATTGAATATCTATTTAAGTTATCTATTTATTATTTTATATTGTTGGAGTTAAAATCACCATTAACTTATTCTTTCATAATTAAGTAATTAATACTTTTAAGTGAGAATAATAATAATAAAATTATATTCATTATTGAATATTTTGGTGCAACATATTTATTTATATTTTAATTAGAATTTGTTATATTTTTATTATATAAATCATTTTAATTGTCGTTGTGATTTATAAAATTTTATATTTGAATTTAAGTTATTAAACATATAAGAGAATAAATTGACTTACCAAATAACAAATCTTAATCTTCACATTTTTATTTTAACTTTTTTCTTTGTAAATTTTTTATTTTGATATTAAGTTTTGCCGTTAAAATTTGAATAATTGAATTATGATAATTATGTTTGTTAATTTTTATTTTATTTAATAAATATTTATTCTCCATTTTATTTATGATAGGATTATTGAATTGAAATATAAGACAATACATGTTATAAAATAAATACGTCATGTAAAAGTTAAAATTATAAGTTATGATAAATAAGTTCAAATAATTAATATTAATATATTTATATTATGACATTTGTAAAATCCATACAAGTATAAATTAATAAACTAGTTGGTTTTATCAGAGAATATTTGTGAAATGAATTATTGAAGACGTATTTGTACAAGCTGCAAATCCTTGGTATCAACTGTAACTGTAGATATCTATATCGGGTATCCGATTAACCATCAAAACTGTGATTATAAATTGCAAGTGTCATCGGCGAGTAATACTGATAATATTAACACATCTAATACGATTATTAGATGAATTGTTACACATTTTATGATTTATATTATATATATACTTGTAGTACCGCAATTTTTTAATTGTAATTAATCTTATTTTACTTTCTTCTAATTTTAATTTGGCATACATTGAAGTCATATTAATCGATATCACTAAAATGACGACGGATTTCCAACGCAGTTACGCCTTAAAAATGGACCAGAATAATAAAAATGGGCCATCTAAATCTATATCTTTTGGGCCACGGCCCAATTAGTAAATTTGGGCGACGTCCGCTTTGCATCCGAACCCTAGGGACAGAAAGGGTTCATATATAAGAACATTTCGCTCCGAGACTTAAAACCCTAGATCCAGAGCGCGCCGAACAATTGCCGCCCTTCGCCGGACGAACTGAGAGCCGAGTCGCCTTCTCCGCCGCCGCCGTCGTCATCAGAGAAAGATGGGTCGCGTCCGCACCAAGACCGTGAAGAAGTCGTCCCGTCAGCTCATCGAGCGCTTTTACTCGCGCTTCACCCTCGACTTCCACACGAACAAGAAGCTCCTTGAGGAGGTCTCGATCATCCCCTCGAAGCGCCTCCGCAACAAGATTGCAGGATTCTCCACCCATCTCATGCGCCGCATCCAGCGCGGACCCGTGCGGGGCATATCCCTCAAGCTGCAGGAGGAGGAGCGCGAGCGCCGCATGGACTTCGTCCCGGAGGAGTCCGCCATCAAGGTCGATGCCATCGAGGTCGACAAGGAGACCTTCGAGATGCTCGCCTCCCTCGGCATGGCCGATCTCCCCGGCGTTGAGAAGCAGCAGGATGCCCCCGCTGCTGGTACTGGCTACGTCTCCCGTCCAGGCGGCGGTTACGGCGGCCGCAGGAACTAGAAAGATGCGCGTGCCCTCTCCCGTTTTCTTATGTTTTAGATATCGCTAGTTCCAAAAGACTTATATTTAGTGTTAAAAATTCAATCTTTATGCTGGGCCTTTCATTTTTGACGTTTTGTTTAGTCTCAAGCGGGTTGCTAATGCCGGGTTTTGATAGTTTGAATACTCTACCAGTTGCTCTTCCTGTGTTAGCTGTATTACACTTAAGCAATGTTTCTATTGGTAACTCCTGATGTCTGTCGTGGTTAATAAATATTATGATTGCTCTGCAGCTATATGAATTTACCAATTTAAAGTTGATTGTAAAATTTGACACATAACGCTTCACAGAATAACTTGACGAATTACTGGTTACCTAAAAACAAGGAAAATCATAATGCTTGTTAGAACATATATGGTCCCGGCCCTCATAGTTCATCTTTGTGACTAGTGCCCGATGTACTGGATTTTGTTTTGCTAGAGGATTAGATAACTTGTAGCTATCACTTGGTTGAATGGAACAATGTTTGTTAGTTATTTCTAGTTATGTAGATGGAGAAGAAGAGGTTTTATCTTGTCATGTCATCATGATATGTCAGAGAATCAATCATCTTTTTTTCAATGAGTGGTAGCTCTTGTGAATGCATGCCATCATCATGTTATTCCTATTATTACGTCTGGATATCATCACAGATTAAGTTCATTCAGCTTACCTGAGTTCACTTGTCTCCGAATTCTTTTCATGGTGTTGTTGTTTTTATTCTACTGCACTGAAATATCTCTTGAGTCCTTATCTTTTCTCTTGCTGCTGTTCTTGAATATTTTCTCACTGATAACTTTTGTATTGTATCATGTGTTTGTGCTGTGACATTCACTTAATTGTATTGCTATCCATTTTGTGTCAATGATGCTATCTTTTCACTATCATTTTTTTCTTTCCTTCCTGTCTTTTTGTGAAGCATCTATTTGTTGTTAATATTCTTTTATTTTCTTATGAGTATCAGGGTTGTACATTACATAGTTTTGCATTTCTTACTTTCATGTAGCATAGAGCTTTTAGTTTCCTTTCAGTTTTATTTGCATACACATGCAATGTTCGTAATTCTTTTTGTTTCTGTATTCACTATTATTTTTTCTAAGTCTCGTGCATTTAAGTATTCACCAATATCATGTTTGTTCAGTACTAGTCAAAATTTGAGTTTAGCCCCTACTATCAAAAAGTTTGTGCAAACTTTTATTATGCTTTTCATCTGCTATCGTGTTTGCATATGCATCTGATCATTGTTAGAGGATTACTTTTTTATCTTTAGGTCAATATTTTGTTTTGCTTTTAACTTTGCATATTGGGATCACTTGTGGGTTCATTAAGGCTATGCTTGGTTGGATGCTCACTATATGAGGTAGGAAAAGTAATGATGGAAAATGAAAGAAATTTGAGGTGAAAGAAGAACTTCGTTTGGATGATATTTTAAAAACGGAAGAAAATATAAGTTAAGTAAAAAATTCATTTGAATGTATATATTCTCTATACATGTTTGTATTTAATTAAGTAAGATTGAAGTAGGAAATATATTTTAAATATACGTTTTCCATTTTTTATGTCTTATTTTGGAGAGGAACAAAGGTGAATGGAGAGGACGAGATAAAGCATTTTGCTGTTTCTCCCTCTCCCTCTTTATCCTCCTTACACTTCCAACCAAAATGGTCTCAAGAATTTCATTTTCACCACTTTAAATTCTTTTCCCAATGTGTGCTTGGCATTTTCACTTAGTGGTAAAGTTAGAGAGAAAATGAATTCCATCAACAAACAATAACGGCGACTCAAGTTTTCTGTTACATTACAGGTGATCTTTGTTTGTCTCATTATTTCGTTTTTCTTTTTTATTGAACATTTGTGAGCATTTCTAACTTACGAGGTTGGAAAAGCCTTAGGTGCTAGATCTTTAGCTGTTTCTGTTTTCTTGATAGACAAGTTTATTGCGTTGTGGTTCTAGATCTCCGTCATTGTTTGTGGATCCACTTTCTTTGTCTATATCTATCATTTTTTTCATTATTCTGTTGAAAATGACTTGAATCATTTCACCATTGAAGGAAATATACTACTGCTTTTGTGCGATTAACCCCTTCTAAATTAGCAAATCTGTCTTTGGTCTTAGTTCTTCGTCCTTTCTTGTTGTTTGTTTATTCTACAATTACTTACACGATCACATTCATTGTCCTGTTCAGGGGATATTTAGATGGGAGTTAAATTCTGAGATACCTTTTGCTTTTGGCATCAATTGTTTGTAGCCTGATTTTGTGTTTTGCATTCTTGCACACATGTGAAGTCTATTCACATCACAAGTTGACTTCTCTCTTTCTCTCTCAAGTGAATCTTAATTGTTTGCAACTAATAGATCATACTACATTTAAAGTGGCAAACTTACTAAGAGGTCATCAGATATTGAAATTAACTATTTGCTATCCACTCATCTGGTTCCAAATAAGCAATTATAATTATCCCTCATTAGTAATGGGATCTGTTTTCACTTTTTTTTCTTGGTTATTACTTCTTGATGTGACCATGGTTAATACAGTGGTCTACTTATATATTGTCACTATCTATCCATGTAAGCATTGTCCCGAAAGGGCCATCCATCTCATGCAAAGGCATTATTAGATCTCACTAAAGAATGGCTACAATGCAAAAAGAGAGCAATCGCCTCTCATTATCATAAGTTCCTTTTCTTTATTTCTTCTCCCTTTTCTATTTTTTTGAGTTAAGGCAACAGTCTCAGGAAATGGTGGATAACTAATAAAATCTCATCCAGTTTTTGAGATGAAACATTGATGGCTATTTTTTTCCTTTTAATAAAGAAATCCCCAAATTCGAATAACTTAATGGCTGCATCGAACTTACTACGAGGCAAATGATTTGTTGATATGATACATTCACTTTGCTAACATGTTATGTTGGCCCTGTTATGGGCGAATAGAATGGTTACAGTTGCAACCAGAAAAATTGACCTGCATTTGGCACGTCTCCACCACTTTTCCTTCTCTTGGTGACTTGGCCTCTCTCTCTCTCTCTCTCTCTCTCTCTGCATCATAACCACTTCAGAAGGTGACACGCCACCAGCTCTCTAATCCACTTAAGGTCTACACTATCTTCCTTTTTTTTTTTGCTCTTTGGAAAATTAACTATTTGCCAGAGCCATATTGTGTTATTAGAAAACGAAGCTATGCATGTTAATCTATCTATTCAACTGACCACGATGACATAAGTGATAGAGATCAAACAAATAGATGACAATTTGCTAAGAACCAAATGGTGAGGTGTACGAATGAGGCGGGGATAAGCATTCAATTACTTTAAACAAGCCGTCGATGTACTGTGCAGATTTTGACATTAACAAAAAAGTAAAAAAATGAGGTTAAATATGCGTCATTTATCTTTAATTCTTAAAAAGGGTCGATAAACATGATAATTTTTAAGGGTCGAAGTTCATGACTCCAATTTTTAATTGGAAATTCATATTTTATAACTAAACCAACTCGTTATTAGCCGTTGAGATCAACGTGTTTGAGAGGGCAAAATTATTATAATTAAGACTCCATACATTTTTAATATATCCCAATCATCAACAACAACAACAACAGCCTCCGTTATTTTATTTCTTTTACAAGTATTTGTTGGCCATCATCTTTCAACTTCCAGATCTTGAACTAATTGTATGGAGAATGCAAACCTCTACTTGTTGAAAATTTACATCATAATGCCTTTGTTATCCCCTTATTAGTGCAATTTTGTTATCCCATCGCACCGACATGCGATTATGTAACTTAATATGCATGAAGAGGAAAACAAACATAAAAAAACGAGATTTTTATTTCATCTCCGTTGTTGTCTCTTCCATTTCTATCTCCTTTTGCCTTTTTTGTTAACTTGAAACGCTCGCTTTTATTGAGAGAGAGAGAGAGAGAGAGAGAGAAGAGAGAGAGAGAGAGACTGCGCTCATTTCCTCCCTCTCCACGTTTCTCACGGCTCTCCCGAGAGAGAGAGAGAGAGAGAGAGAGAGAGAGATTCTGCGCTCACTTTCTCCCTCTCCACGCCTCTCACGACTCTCCGCCGCTAGCAAAGCTCCAAGGCCGCTCCTTTCTTGCGAACTGCTTCTCACAACTTTGTTCTCTGGTGGAGGAGCCTTCTGCTTCGCGAGATTTGGTTAATGATGGAGCGCCCAATGTGATTCCTTTTCCAGGTATGAATCCCACGTCCCCCGATGTGAACTCTACTAATCATTCGCCAAGCTTCGATTTTTATTCTCTTATGAGGTAGTTTCTGCTGCGGTTTTGGCCTTTCGATTTTGGTTCTGAAATTGATTGGGATGCAGTCTGGAGTGGGATGACTGAAACTGATGGCAGATCAGCGATTTCTGAAGTCGATTATTTCGTGCGAAAGTTCGAATTTCGCCATAGCCCCATTTTGCGTTCTTCAACGGTGTGGAAGAGATTTTTGGGTGTCTAAGCATGATAGCACAACATTTTTGTTTTAAAGTTCGGTCTTTGATGAGATTTCAGGCGCTTTTAGGTTATGTTTGACGGTTTTTTAAGCAAGAAAAATTAACAATATCGTATTTTCAAAATTTGAAGCAATTTGTAAATTCCAGGAGAATGATGCTTAGCATTACTGTTTAATTTAATTGTTAGCAGCAGAAAAGAATGAAGGAAACCATTTATCCTGTTCTCAACTCAATTGTCCATTATGCATCTCAAGCAATGTATATGAGACTTCTAATGCTGTTTGTTTATTTTCCATAGGTTGTCCTGCATATGAGGCAGTTGGAGAAGAAGTGGAATGTAAAGGAAACATTTATCATAACAAAAAGTGACAAAAGAAGTGGAAGGGGACTTTACCGAGTGTTAGTGTTGCTAAAGAATCCATGCCGGATGAGGAGAGTGGGGGAGTGGAGCAAAAATGGCTTGAAAACTGTTCTGAACCCTGTATTAACCACACTTGCAAGGATGATTCTAGTTCTCTAAGTGAAGGGCAAAAAGCAGGAGCAGATGGGCATCTGCACACAAGGCATGTTCTTGGTTCTGCATCTTCTCCTGCAATTACGATAGTGATCTCCCAACCAGAGGAGATTCCAGACCGCAAGGCAGTAATATCGAGGAATGTTACTTCTGATGGGGATGATAATTTTGGAATGGCAGCCACTTGTTCTTCCAAGAAAGATTTCTTGTCGAGGAGTGAGAGTTACCAGGAGCAGTGCAGGTAACCTGCCATGTTTTGGAGTTTAGTTCTGTTGGCTTTTGTTGAAAGGGAAATCTAACAGGTTTTTGAGAGGGATAGCCATGATTCATTGTCCATTGACTTCCAGACATTCCATTTCAGCTATTGGCATCTCATGGCGATCCAACTGTGATTTTTTGTGTTGCTACTTTCCTTTGATACTTTAATTTTTTCCCTGGTACATGACATTTTTCCATGTCTCGTTTTAAACATCAACAGAATTTGTCAGCAAGAAACAGACGAACCCTTGATCGACCTAGGTTGCAGGTGTCGAGGTGAGCTTGCAAATGCACATCAATCTTGCATCGAAATTTGGTTTCGCGCGAGAGGTTCCAATAAATGTGAGATATGCCTGTAAGTATCCACATTTCAAAGTTGGCCTGGCCAGTTCATTCTGGGTAGAATCTCAATCACTCACCATTATATGCAGGCAGACTGCTGTAAATGTGCCATTTCCAGAGTCTCAACCAAGTGTATGTACATCTAAGCAAAGCTACATGTTTTATTTCAAATAATGTTGCAAACAAATATACTTGACATTTGGCAATTTTAGTTACACTTTTAAGGTTCACAACATTTGAAAGCAATGTTTAATATGCTAGATCAATATCTATTATAATTCTTTTAGCATTTTGCTGATCATACTTCATATTTGCATTTTGCAATGAAATGAGTTTCTCATTTTTGCAAGTGTCTATGCATTTCATTATGACAGACTAATTATTGGGTTTGGAGGGTTGATCCAGCTGATGGAGTGCTTCCTGAACATGAAAGGGTATGGATTTTTACTATTGTTGTTTATCAACTTATCATGTGAGTTGAACCTCATGCTTCATAAGCCAATTTCTTTTGCTTCCTATTTCGTCGTCCCGCTATATGATGTACATAAATTCTGAACTTCTTTTTCAACAGGGTTGCCTCAGCCCTCTATGGCTTGCCTTTTCTATTTTGATTGGTGGACTATTGTTGGATATCGTAATATCTGTTTCTCTTGGCGTGTCTGCATTACCAGTGAATGTCATAATTGGTAACTTTGTAATCTGTTGATATTCTTTTCTTTGTCCGAAATTTATTTTGGGAAGATGTCTCTAGAATGCAGTTTGATTGAACTAAGATCCTGCAGATTCCATTTCAGGCATGTTACAGAATTAAGATCAGGAAAAAAAATATAAGACATCATTAACATGATGATGTAAAACTCTCTTTGCATTGGAAGTTGGTACGTAAGTTTTTCTGTTAATGCAAGGAGAAATATTGAATGAGTGATGATAAACACAGTTCTCTAACGTCATATTTCATCGACTTGACAATGCTGTAAATGCATCTGACGACCTTTAGAATATTAACTAAGAAAACAGTTGAGTAGATGATGGCATTGAGGAAAAATGGTTTTGTGTTTTTTCTCATAGTATCGTCTGACATTAATGTAAAGGAATTCATCAAATAACCTTAGGCTTTAGCGCAAGATCGTGTGTTTGCCTTATTTCATCAAGTATTATGCCTTTTCTGTTGTCTAACATGATTGGAAAGGTTTGACATCTAGGAAGAATGTGCAAAGAAATAGCTGTATTTCCTTTCGAGATGCTGTCTTGTTTGCCAAAAAAAGCTATCTTGGCATAACGATCTTAGTTATTCGTGTGGATGATAAGTTTCAATTGCTTTTATGGATCATATTGTATATATGGAAACGCCATATGTTCTTTAGCATGGCACGATAGAACTATTATAAAAATGAAATAACGAAGAACAATAATACCCACTTAAGTTGAAAATCCAAGAAGACCATGTCATCGTAAACATGCAAATTTCTTGAAATAAGTAGAAACTTATTATACTTTGAAGCAAATCACAGCAAATGCCCGAGACAAGTAGAAACTTATTATACTTTGAAGCAAATCACAACGGATGCCCGAGACTTAATTACGGAACAAATATAAGAAACAAAGTTTTTTTGTCTACACTCTACAGGCATGGTACATTTGTATCAATGTTTGATACTCTGAAGCAAATCATAACGGATATCGAGACTTAATTAAGGAACAAATATAAGAAATACAACTTTTTGTCTACACTCTACAGGAATGGTACATCTGTATCAATATTCAACAGTAAATACTTTGTTTGGAAGCTGTAAGAAAATAACTTAAAATAACTGAATACTAGGATGCAGCAGTTGATGATAAGTTGTTTTTATAACCTTGGCTCATCATATTTTCAGAGCAAGTGTTATCCATCATAACCTCAGCTGAATTTATTAGGCCACATTATTCACTTTTGGATGATAACGATGCAACTTTTTGGAAACTTTATTATTCTTTAGGAATAAAAGAACATTGAAGTGAAATGGTGGTTTCAATCTGTGTAGGTGTTCTCATCATACTAGGATTAGGCACTGCCCTACGGCTGACAGTGGAATGTTGTAATCAGCTGGGTGCACGGAGAAATCTTCAAATAGCAGAAACAACTGCAAATCCAGGCTACCATCCTGCGGTATGGCTACTTTTGTACATAATACAATGAATTAGTATAGAATCACATCTTTGTTGTCAGTTTTACTTTTTTAGAAACATCTTTATAGATGACTGGGTGAAATGGCAGTCAATTAATTCTTAGAGTTAATGTTCCTTGGCAATCTCCTTTGTCGAAATCCATTTCCAACCTGTGTTTGTGTTCTGTTCTCAAATATGCTATTCCACTAGTCTTTTCGAGTCCTAGAGTCCATTTGGTTGAAGAATAAAACTTAGAATAAGATCTCGTTCCTTTTTATTCTACCATACACATAATGTTGTAGCATTTGGGGACCACACAAGTCATTAACCGTGATAAACCCCTTGATCAAGACTAAATAAGTTCACCTCATAGGTAGAATTGCTTATTCTTTAGAAATTTGATAAATTTATATACTACTGTAACTAAATTTTCACTTGTCCAATAAATAACTACTTTTTCAACCAAACATAAAATAAGGATATTTTTTTATCCCTTTAGAATAACTTATCTTATAGAATAATAATTTTATTCATCGAATAATAATTTTTCAACCGAATGGTCCCTTAATGTGTTACTTTAAGAAAACAATTCAGCTTTTTACCAAGTAATCTTTTGTTCTTGTTCCTTTATTATGATCATAATTTCTTTTCATCGCATTTGCTATAAATTTACTCCAGTTCTTTAGCTTCAAGGTATGTTTATGACTCTGATCATCGGAGTTTAGAAATATTTCTGTTGCACATCTGTGACTCAAGTACTTATTCGCGAGAAAACTAAAATGATGACAATATAAACTCAAACTTTAACTACTGCAACAAATTGCCCACTGCAGCATGATCCAAATATTTTGTCGTCTCATTTCAGAAACGAACTTGGGGTACTTGGTTTCAGATGTTATGAAGCACTTTTTGTTCTGTCGCTGTGAGCTAATTAGAAGCCAAAACAGCACCTTTCATGTGAGGTTCGAAATGGTAATCCTGTTGGTCAATTAACGTTGGTCCATATGTTCTAAACATACCTGTAATGCTGACACAAGGGACTATTCTGCAGGAAGGCAGTGCAATTCTGCCTATGAAACATATTTTCCTCTGTCATAGGTTGTTTCCTTTACTTGACATGAGTTTTATGTCGCAAGAGTAGCGATAATTTATGTAAGCTTAGATACCATTCTGCTTGTCGGATAAAATTGTGGATGTTAAAAATGTGAATATTTTCTTTGATATTAGTTATACTGAATTTATGTAATATTTTCTTTTGGACCTTTCAACTTGGGATTTAAGCTCAATTTATTCAAAGTGATCTTAATCCAACGCAGGGAAATCTATTTAAGTGGCCAGCAGATTCTGAGTATTTTCTGGGCCAATGTTCCTCTGTTTGATGAGTGCCTTGTAGTTGTTCAAAATGTCGGATATAGAATTGCATGCTTCCTTTTATTTCTGTTCCAGTAGTGTTCATGAATGATCATCCTATTTTTATGCATTGTTGTAATATTCATAGAAACAATAAAATATCTTTTGTGCCATTAATCTCTGTTTCAATCATCTGAATTACTCAAAAACTATATTTCACTTCGAAGAAAAAAAGATGCTCCATCAGCCTAACAAAATCTCATCTTATTTTGGAACATTATTTTATCCCATTATTCCTTATATTTTAGCCTCATTACTGACGTCGAATAAGTCATTATTTTATTTAGGATTGTCAAATTCGAGAGTCTACTAAACTCGTACCTTAAATTTGTAATCAATAAATTTTATTATAAAATAAATATATTGCTATTTTTTCATCCAACTATTCTCCAGATTTATGAAGGTTATTGAATATCCTGTTTTCTAGTATCAATGTATATATGGTCATAAATGAAAAAAAAACAATGATAAGAGAAAATCAATAAAATTCACAAAAAATGAAATTGGAACTCATAACATTTAATCACATTCATTATTCATCAGTAGGCTAAATTAAATATAACAACATAGAATGTTTTATGTTTATTCCAGATTTTATGCAAAATTTATGTGATTTTATATTAAACTCTTATGAACGTACCACTTTTGACAATTCACCAATGATTAAATAAGGTAATCTTATCCTAAATATATTCAACAAAAACTGGAATGACTGGTTAACAGCACAGTCTGATGCTTTGATGGAGTTCAAAAGATTGTATATTTTAGATTGTCATTATAGTTAAGATTTTGTTTCCTTTAAGCTGTGCCATCTCCGTCATATATCCAATTATAGCGGGTGAAGCTCCCAATAAAAAACGCTCATTTAGATCTTTTCAGAAGTTGGATGCAAAATATCAATAGTTGATTTATTCAGCTGATAGCTGAGTTGAATCTCGATATCAGCCATCTTGAGTTCAAACTTTGAAAGCATCACTATTAAAAAAGGAGCTATTCAATACAATCTGCATCCTCACAAGGTGTGATAAAGCTCGACCGCTAAAAACGGTTCATCCTTCTTAAAAGCTAGACGAAAAAGAAAAAAAAATAATATAGTTGCAAGAATTTAACTAGTGATCGTCTTTGTATTTAGCTCTTTGTTCTCAGGCTTCACTAGAGGCAACCTGAAAACTGTGTACACAGGGCAGGGGAGGACCCTGAGAGCCCAGTCGTCTACGTCCTTGACAATAAATTGGAAAAATTGAAACTCTAATCTTGTGGGAACCAAATTTGATAGTTGTTGCTGCATGCACAGTAGATATATCTCTTATGTGCAAGGGTCAATCTTACTTCAATTACTATCTGAATCTTATGAAATTGTTGTATTAAGATTGGCTAAATGATCAAATTCAATTTCACATTTGAAATTATGACTTCATTTTTAGCACTCCATACTTGTACTTGTTATTATTACATGAAACATCTCACATATGTCGGAAAAAAGCTCGGAAAAATATGGATCACATTCTGATCTTTTTTAAGGAAAAATAGAAGGCTCAACCAGTTCCTCCAGACTTCACCTTTCTATGAGTGTTTAGATTCCATATTCCTTGTTTGGTTTGATCTAATTGTTCAGCCTTCTCCAAAGCTATGGCCTCTGTACATGCGAGATTTAGGCATCAAGTCTACGTCTCTTCCAATATGAACATGTAACAGTAGTTCCTTTCTTTGTCAAAGATCTAACAGTAATTTTGCCGACCACATTGTTCATTTTTTACTTTTTTTCAGCTTCTTGGGATAAAAGTCTATCATACACACAAATCATCAATAGTTGGTTGATTCAATTACCTACAGCCTTGAGCTAATTGTTCCAAAATCCAAAGTCGTCACTATTAATAACTTTGGCGTTTAGGCGATCACAGACAAGCTTACTAACATTAATTACTGTGTTATCGTTGCTTCATTGTCTTTTTCGGTTGAGGATGAATTGCTAATTACAGTAATATTTATGCTAAAATTTCCACCAGCTTTACTCTTCAGATTAAAAGCAGTTTGGACCATGGTCCATGCTTTTGGCATCAGCAATAAAAAAAAGGACCCTGTCCACTTCTTCTATTTGCCCCAAGTTAGTAACTGCGCTCTTATCCGAAAGAACAAGGTTGGTAACTGCAATGTCAGTACTTGCACTTGTTAGAGGTAGCGAGATGTGCAATAAATCATCCTTTTTTTTGTAGAATTCTGAGAAAGATTCCTCCTTGGATATATTTGGGAACAAGTTCAGCAACACACAGCCAGTGGATGGAGACATTTTGATGTTCAATCAGTTCCTTTATCGATATTAAGTCAATGCAATAATCGAACTATTAGATTTGATGCGTATGTAATGTGACAACAATTCAGTGCCAATTGGATAAGTTGATCGATGAAATTAATTGTGATTAACTCAGGATTGAAGAAAGAATTGTATGCAGCTCAAGATTAGCTGACAGGTCTAAGTAAGAAAGATGTCCAAGCACCAAACTCAGATCCATAACAGAAACATTCCCTCAGTTCAGTTCCTTGCAACTACCTCAATCCTCAACCCCACTAGCAACCTTCCAGCAGATGAGTGGTCTATGTTTATTATTCTTGTTCCAAAGGCAAACAGGTTCTTACTGGGAAAGCACAAACTCATTACTTGGCCTCCTGAATTTTAATGTGCTAATCATTAAGAATGCAAGGTATGATCAAGTAAGAGCCCCAAATGACATAATTAAGCATTGTTTAAGAGGAGGATGACATAAAACCAGCATTAAGAATACTGTACTTGGGGTTGTGTTTGGTAGTCTAAAACTATGCTACCTGTTGCAGACTTTGATATTAATTCTGGATGTTTTCTTTTTATATGTTTCCCCATATGACAACCTACCCGAGATGCATCACATTTAGGAATCTATGACCATTAACCAAAAGTAAATAATGACTTCCAAATCTGAGACTTTATTATTTAACATTGTACAGTAACTAAATTGCTCAATTAGTTCCAGTTCAAACAAACAACTGAACCAAAACAAAGGTAAAGAAAGAGAGTAATATTAATGCTGCAATAAATGCCTAAATGGCGCAAACTTCCACCTTTGTGCCTAAATGTGGATGGAACCAAAAGATACCCTCAAAACAAGCTCACCATTATGGATGCCCACCAACTTCTTCAACCAACTTTAACAAACCTTTTAAAACTCTCCTCAGCTCTGCTGTCCAAGCAAAGCAGTTCTAATTAGCTTCCAATCCTCCCTTCTGCAGAAATATAAGGGAAAAAAATAAACAAGTCAACCAACCTTCAGATTTCCCTACAGCCACCTGCCATGACTGCAACTGTTCACCTTGAGATGATATCCATCTGACACAGATGCCTCAAGCTTCTCCATGGCTTGGCATGGATGCATATAAAGCCAGGCCCCTCTGTGTGTTGGGTACCGGAGGCAGCAGCATCTCAAGTGCTGTGACAGGAACTTTCAGTTAGTTTCGCAGCTGGAGAGGAATGGCTGAGGAAAATTTGTCAGCATGAATCGGCCATGACGAGCAGCTCAGATGCCTTCTTTAAGTGCACCAGATGGCAGGTGGAAGAAACCACTGATCTCATCAACTGCCCTTACCACTACTTCTGCGCCAGCGCCTACCCAGGGAACTACCCGCCAATTGCAGACTTCGCTGTGCTTCTGTTCACGGTGGCCTCAATCGTATCAGCCACAATCTTCACACTGCTCGAGTTCAGAAGCACCGCAACGGGTCTCGGCGCACTCAGAAGCTCGAGGAGGAGGTATCTACTGCCATCAGGTCCATTTGCACTCCCTGTGACACTACTGATACTTGCAAATGGGCTTAGGATCAACACCTTGTTCCCCGTTTCTCACATGGGTCCTGCACTCCTCCAGCTTCTTCAAATCTCGGCGTTAGCTTTTCGGAATGGATCCGACAAGGATCTTAAGTATGTGGTACTCGAAGCTTGGACTGTGTCAGGGATTCTGCATGCAAGTCTCTACCTGGATTCTGTCATCCTGCCTTACTACACAGGGCTGGAAGCTCTAACCGGGTCCAGCTTCTCAGGCGTCTGTGCATCGTGCGTGTGCCGCAGAGACGCGCTGGTGGCTGGAGGGAGGGTGATTCCCTTCCGAGGGTGGTCTGCAACGACGTTTCTGATAACGAGCGCTCTGTGCTCCAGAATGGCGTGCAGGATCTTTGGAGAAAGGAGGCTGATTTCGTTGGCCAAGTTGGTCTTGGAGGTCACCAGTTGGATGCTCGTTGCAGGTGACTCCGTTCATCTCGCTGCAGGTGCCCCGAAGGGCAATGTGATCAGTAGAGCAGTCTATGGGGGGCTCTGTTTTCTGGTCCTCCTCAATGTCTTGAGACTGGTGCTTGAGCTGTTCGTCTGGTTAGAAGAACCAAAGCCTCATACACATAAGAAGTCGGATTTATGCCAAATTGATGTTTCAGTTGCATAAAAACTAGTATCAGCTTTACATATCTGTTCTGTGTCAAACCATGTACCTTATACTTGTACAAAATATTAGATTCTTTTTTAGTCAAAATATTGATATGCTTATAGATAAAGTTTGTCTAAAAACTTGGAAGATTTTCAGACGATAAGTATTTGTTACCATGGTAGCTAATGGACTCCTTGATATGTTGTAGAATGGAAGAAACTATGCATTTGATACTAGAACAGCTACTGTAGTTTCTGACAAAACAAGGGGGAAAAAAGGAAAGAAACGTGTGGATCATGTCTTCTTAAATGTGCTCATCAACACTAGGCAATCAAACATCTTATTCATCAGAACAAAAGAAGAATCTGCACCAATCCATTTCACCTAGAACAATTTAATTAGTCAGTTGTATAAATTGTCTGACAGATCCAAGATAAATTTCTCAGCTGATACTTCACAGTTCATAGTGCACTGAACAGAGCTGAAATTTCTATCAAGACTTGATGTAAACTTGGCAATTAATGTCTTAATGGCTTGCCTATACCTGCAAGTAGGTATGTACCACTTGGTCAGAAAAAAAAACAATTGTTATCATTCTTTTATCTTCTTCTTGAGGTAAGAAACACATTGACATCTGATTGAGAAGCCTTCAGAAGGTATTGAGCAGGTGGGCCAAAAAAAGCTACTCTTAAGTTTTGCTAACAAAGGTAGGTTGGACATCAATGTTCATGAGAGCATCACTTACACTTGGCTCATTTGTTTAATGTTTGGATTAAAACAATCTAGACAAGATGCAACTGAGAAGGTCTATTGGTTTGCATCGCTAATCACCACCTAACGCTTTCTTTTATTTTTTCAATTACGACTTAGTGCACAAAGTTAAATAGAGCCTTCACAATACATTCATCAATAGAGAAACATATACTATTTTGCATTTGATTTCGGATCAAGTTGGGATTTTTATGTGATTAGATGATTTGGACACTCTATAAGCCATTACCTAATCACAGGGAAAATATTTCTAGGTTATAATATTGTCATTGATTGTTTCCTCAATAAGAAAAGAAAGATATCAACTTTTACTCCACCGGATGACTCAGCTTATTAGTCATGTATGACATAACATCTAGGCTAAGATTAAGCAAGAACCTAATTGTTAGTCTCTGAACCATCAATTTAAATTTGACCACATCCATTTGTTGCCTGAATAAATTCTCGTATCCAAATTAGATTCTCTCCACCACCATGATTGAGTTCTCGCACTGAAGAACAAGAGTCAGCTGACTGAAAATCAGATCCATACTAATCGACTCTCAGGTAAGTTCAGAGCAACATGGAGTTCGAGCTCTCACACTGAACTAAGACATCCAATGATCTAATTCCTGTCAGGCAAAATCGATTCAAATATAAGAAAGTTTGCAGGGGAAAATGGTTAGCAATTCACCCTTATAATGTTAGAAAATGTTTCTACAAGAAAATTTCCTCAAAATTGGCTTCTATTAATCAAGACATCACATGGATATAAAGAAATTCTATCTATCTAAAAGGCAAGTCCAATGACCTACGGCATACAGTGAAAATTTGAACTCCTTTTTTAACATTTTCTAACACTTCCCTTTGTATTCTGCTTTATCCATTTCTTCCAGTTCAAATGATTGGTAAAGCGCCGGACGAAAGACATTTCTGCAACTTCCAACATGTGGAATCTTGTATCTCTTAAAGAGGCTCATCTTTCATTTCTAGGATCACAATTGGTTGTGATATTTCTACTCCTCGTCAGAACTCTCCATTGAAGCATTCTCTTGCCCAATTATTGTGGTGGAGTCCTAGTAATGGAAGAAGTAACCCGATCAAGGATGATATATGCAAGGTTTCAAAAAATTGAAGAAAGAACAAGAATCTGATCATTAGTCCTTACAGTCTTCTTATCCCAGTCTTTCAACTTTGAACTAGTAAGCATGTAATTGTCACGTAGTGGAGCCCATCCAGGCGCATGATTCTTGTCATTACTTGTTGAACCAGGAATCTGCATAAAGCATGGCATGCCATTAGAATTCTAGTATCGAAGAGAATATTTTCTTTTGTTTTCTCTTTTCAGCCCAATCATAATCAATCTTCATTCAGTGAACGCAAATGAGAATCAATGAAGCAGATAGTTGACATTGAAAGAGATCATATATTCATATATCAAACAAAATCTCAAAGAAGTGAACTCTGTCCACACACACACACACACACACACACATATATATATATATATATATATATATATATATATATATATATATGTATATATATATGTATATATATTTCTTAATGTATGACATTTTCTGAGAAAAAAGGGGTTGACTGTCGAGGTGGACAATCATCCAGTTTTGTTCTTCTATATCATATCAAACACTTTTTTGAGGGGAATAAGCATACAGAACACTACAAGAGGATCATCAGGTGGATACACTCATAGACCAACTAAACAATGCCCACAAGATTACATATTAACAGAAACCTTTCCTAATAAACTACATAGTTTTTTATAGGAAATTAGTATATAAATGATACCACTCTTTCATATCTGAGCTTAATTTTCTATTCAAATAACACAATGCCACATTTCTAATGAAATAAGTTACAAAAGTGTGCTGATTCATGATCATGTGACAATGTGATTGCCCTTTGTGCAGCTTTTGACTAAAAGAATCTTCGTTGATCAAATGGGTGCTGCCTATAGTTTTATAACGTCTTCAATTTCTTAAAACATGTTTTTCATCAAAGTCACTTGGTAATTCTACTTTTTTCGTGAGTAAATCTACTTTTAATCAAATCTTTGATCATAATTTATTGATGCTATAAATGACACCATGCTGACAGTTCAAACTAAGGATCTTATTGTAACCACGAAAATAAGTTCAAGCAAATAAAATGGTTTTTTAGAAGGGTGCGAATACACTTTATTTCCACTAAAATTATCCGGGTGGAATATATCTTAAAAATAGTATCTATAATTAGAAAGTATGAAGCTTATCTATTTCATTCATTCCATTTTTTCCTTCGTAACAAAAATTTTCTGCATGTGTTCAACACAGGATTCTATCAAGAAATATAGCTTAAAGAACATTACATTGTAATAAGGGTTAACAACCACATTAGTTTACCATTAAATGCAAAGAAAATCTATGTCATAAACTTCTCGGAATAAATTGTATTAAAGGTTGTTCAGAGATTACAATGTATTCTTTCAATCTGAAGAATACATATAACGGCTAAAAAGATAATATAAACAATGCATGAGTGTGAAATGGGTGCCTCTTTTGGGGGGGAAAGGTGTTATGTTGAAAATATTGTAACGATGACAAAGAGTTTGGCGAAAGAGTGAAAAAGATTTTGAGACTCTATCTTTTACTCTACATGTAATACATTAAGCTACGAATAAAATGGAAGGTTACTCATAGTAACCATCCTTGTCATTTTCAGAAGAGAAAAATGCATGAGCAATGGAAGCAAACATCCTTCTCCTCCTTGAAACAGTATCAACTGGGACACCTATGACACAAATGTGATATAGAGCGCCTTTAACTACAAAAAAATTGTATTTCTTAAGAAAATACAAAAAATGTAACAGAGATTCAAACGAGAAGTTATATTAACATGAACAAATCATGCCATAGCAAATAGCACTGGATAAGTGAAAGTGAAATCACGTGCCTGTGTTGTAGACTTGTGCAGCTCTGAGAAAAAGGCTCGTTTCCTTTGTTTGGCCAAAACTGTTTCAATGACAAGACAATCTAATCAGATGAAAGAAAAAGAAATACAAGACTGGATCACTTATTTTTAACATTTTCTGTTTCATACAATGTGGCGCTTTAGATACGTATTCCAAGTTTTTTTTGGAGGGCAAAAGGACAACTATCAAGTATCACGGTGATAGTTGTCCAGCTTCATTCATAGAATGCCAACGCATGTAAAACAGGGTACAGATGAGAGGTTAAAATTATAAGCTTCATACATATTTTAAGTTCTTGTCTGTGTCATGCTTATTTCTAGAAAGTGAGCAACAAAATTGGCACACTGAAAGAACTCTAACATCTTTGGCCATGCAAACAAGCAAGTAATGGAAATTCTGTGTTCACTTGGAAAATAAAGGATAAAAAGTGCCTTGAGTCACTAATGTTTAGTAGAACTATGATTCAGATCATTAATGTTTAGTTTTCAAATAATAGATCACTTAACTTTTGTTTTATTGATAATTAGATCATTCATCATATTTAACAATTAACTTTGCCACATGTCATCTATGTGTCATGTGACACATCTGTTCACTTAAAATAATAGTTTATAATTTATTTTTTATTAACTAATTTACCTTTCTAACCTTAGTTAGTTGTTATGATTGTTCTTGATCCTCCGTAGCTTTTTCCACTTCATTTGCAAAATTCGTGACTCAGTCTCCTTCCTATGTTAACCTTGCTTCCCACCCCTCCCAGTATTCGACAAAACAGCATGAGAATGCCATAACAAAAGTTGTCTTTTTCTTTTAGAGAGATATAAGAGAGAGAGAGAGAGAGCAATTTTCCATAGAGCTCCAAAAATTTGATAGTGCCATACCCACTGCGAGGATCCTCACATGAGGTTGTCACTCAACTCCACAAAATAGTTGAATATTCGTATGAACAAAAAAAAGATGCACATAAAAATAGCAAAATTTCTGTACAATAAAGTTCAACATTTTTAACAATAATTTTGCAAATATTGCTTAGAGCTTCAGAATTGTGACTGACTTCATCATAAAAAGTAAAAGAAACAAAGATAAGTATTATGATTATATGAAAGACAAATTCATGAGTCCAAATAAAATAATTTCCTTCAGAATAGAGTTTAAGATTGCAAACTTAAAATTAAAAAAGAAATTAATTTAATAAGTTTGATGTTCAAAAACATGGCTGTATTATCTCATCCAGTAAAAATAAAATCATATGATGGCAAGCCAACCAAGAACTTCCATGCTATCCCCTTCATGATCCTCGAATGACCGAGTTAATAGAGACTCTAGTTGTGTGCCATGGGATTGAGATGCATTGGGTCCAATATTCAACTCTTGACTTCTAGCCTTTTTACCCTGTAAAATTTAGCTTGAAAATAAGAATTAAACATAAATATGTTTAAAAGATAAAGATACATGTAAAGGAAAATAATTTATGGATACCTCTCTATCTTTATACGAAGGATCATGGAATGGAACCGTTTGTTGTGTCCTATTTCTCCACATGTTGTGCATCTACCTTTCAAGCCTTTTTTACTAATTCTTTTGTTGCCCACTTTGTTTTGTGCAGTTAAAAGTGCTTCAACTTTTTCTTCCTCTTGCATCCTTCTAGCAGTTGGTAATTTTCCTTTGCTTGTCACTACTTTTGGAGGGGGTTTGATTGTTTGGAATGGTTACAGATCCCATTGATCCTCTCCAGTAGTTGGATGAATGGCGTGCTCATATATCTTCAATTGGGTCTTCACAAGATAACATGGGTAGACATATAAGTCTAACTTATCATTCTTTCTATTTATGCACGCGATTGAATGTGCACAAGGTAGACCACTTAATTGCCAAGAGTTGCAAGTACATTTCTTCTCTTTCAAATTAACCACAAACAAATTATATGGCGTTGTTACTCGCCATTCATTAGTGCCAACTTGCTCTGGTATACCAAGTGATCTTCATTCTGCAATTTTTGTCAATTTTTTTAAAACTCCTGGGCAACATTGATTAGGATCAAGTTTTTCAAATATTTTCTTCTTTTTAAAAACCCTTCTCATCAACTTCGTATTTATCATCTCAATCATTGTGAGTATAGGTTTGTCCCTAGCTGTCAAAATGGCATTATTGAAACTCTCACACAAATTATTGAGTAGGATATCACACCTTGAATGAGTACTAAAGTGAGCTCGGGTCCATTCTGTAGGAGCCTTTGCATCAAGCCAACTATACGCACTTTCACTTCTCTTTTTAATAAGATCCATGTGATGATAAAAAAGTCCAGTATATGTGGATCTAGCAGCCGCCCATACTAAGTCTTTCAAGTCTTTACCCTTATGCTCTGGATGCTTCTTGATAAAATTTTGATACATATGTCGTACACAAAACCTATTCTCTGATCCTGAAAATTGTTCTTGCAACACATTTACCAATCCCTATAATTAATAGATAAAATTATGTCAATTTTCACTTATTATTGTGCTATAAATAATATAAGATTAAACATTATTGATAATAAAAGTCACCTTCATTCTATCTGACATGAATGTCCATGCATTGGAGTTCTGGATATCTAAATCTTCAGCTAGAAAATGTAGAAACCATGACCAATTATCTTTATTTTCCCTCTCGACGATGGCATATGCAATAGGATAAATGCCATTATCTGCAGCAAGTAACTCCCCTCCATAATGGGTTTTGAGCCAACATCCATCTAAACATATTATAGGTCTGCTGCAACCAGCTAAAAATCCTTCCTTCAACCCTTTCAAAGTTATATATAATCTTTTGAAATGAAGGTTTTCTGTTTGTAAAAGTATTGTGCTTCCTGGATTCCTTTTTCTATTTCTCCACAATAGCCCCAAAGCTTCTCGTATTGCTTATCTTCCTCGCCTATAATTCTCTTTCTTGCCAATGTCACTGTTGCGGAAGCTTTAGTCGAGGTCAACTCTAAGCCAAAATTACTTTTGACTAGTGCTACAAAAGCAGATGGTTTCATATTTAGATTACATTTGAAGGTCTCGTAATACCTATTGCATAATCATTCAGAAGTTGCAAATTTATTCACGAATATTTTTGCACATCTATGTGTCTCATTCATTGCCTTGATTTGGACAGTTGGGTCCTCTACCGAAAAATGTGAACACCACATCCTAAAAGGACAACTTCCATTGCTACATATCACTTCAACCCTCTTCTTATCATTGTGTGCAAAGCTAAGGTCATACTGATTCACAACTGAATAAGTAGCAACAGCACCTTTAAATTCTTCAAAAGAACCAAATAGCATACCAAATTTGAAAGTTGGTGATTCAAAGCAGTCTCTAAATTGAACTCTGGATACTTGCTTGTTGACATTAAATCATCATTGACATCCTCCATGAAGTATAATTGTTCATCAATTATCACATCTAAGTCGTCTTCTTTTTCCATATTTGTATGTGTAGTATCCTCTATTAGAGTCATAACCATTCTGTATAAGGACTAGAATACAGTCCTCCAAGAATTTGATAAATGTGTCAGAGGAATGTTAAAAAAAAAGAGGCTTTGATTGAAGAAAAAACCAAAGAAAGTGGAGGAGTCAATTAACAATAAAGGATTAAAACAAGCTATAGGCCTGCAACATCATTTTCAAATTATTCTTTCCTTTACCTCTTGTCTTTAGGAAGTACATCAAAAGATGTCTATGAAAAATATAGTAGCAACAAACATGTTTTCTCTAAATACACTAGCTACATGGAAACTCATATTTGGTTATGCATTGTTTTACCACGTAAAGTTTGGAGAATAAGTGGTTTACCTTGATGTAGTTCTTCACACGTTGCATGCACTTCTCAGTAGGTTGTATGAGATAAGCACACTGCAATTTATTGAAACAAGAACATGACATGAGAAATTAAGAAAAATGAAAACATCAACAAGAAACAATATAATTGGTAAAATTTGTGTCTTACCTCACTAGAATACCAAAAGATTAACATGACACATTAAATAAATAGAATTATTAATAAAATGAAAAGATCATTGTTGTATAAATACTATGGACAAACAGACATCAATCTTTTGAAGTTGTAAATGAACGAAATAGTAATAATATCATATAACACTTTTGAACTTGGAGAGAAAATATTATATGTGTCTTCAAATTATTATATTAAGAAATCATAATCTTTCAATCAAAGAAATTAGTAAAAAAACATGAAAGAAACTCTAATAAAGTTAAAAGAAAGAAGACGATGTTTTTAATGACCTAAAAAAAGGACGAGGGCGTCTAGTTCATTCGTTCAGAATTTAAGAAAATCTTAAACTAATTTTAATCTGAAAACTTACCAATGGGAGACATGGAGAAAGACTTGAGGGGCCGCTGCATGAGGAAAGGGTTTGGGCGGCAGTGAAGGAGTGGGGAGGTGAAAAAAGAAGGTGATGCTGGAGGAAAAGATGTGGTGAATGCCAATGGGGAAGGAGACTCTGCTACCAACAATTAGGAGGGACAACGTCGGAGGTAAATGATGGGCGACGATGGAGGGGAAGGAGACGGCGACAACAAATGGAACTCAAGGGTTTTTCACAATTTCACGAATTGGGAAGGAGGGTCACAAATAGGAAAAAAAAGTTCTGGGTATAATGGTAAATTAATTAATAATATATATTTTTTAAAATTATTATTTTAGATGAGTTGATGTGTCATATGCCACATAAGTGACATTGTGGCAAAATTAATCGCCAAATATGATGAATGATCTAAAAATAAATAAAATCAAAGTTAAGTGATCTAAAATTTAAAAATTAAACATTAGTGATCTATATCATAATTTAACCAAACGTTAGTAATCCATCACACTTTTTTTCCGAAAATAAAATCTCATTTTCTTTAGCTAGTTTTCATGTCTATTACTTTCTTCCAAAAGGCATCATAAAAAGTCAACTATATCACATTCTTTTAGCTACCCCTGCTCATATGCACGGCCTCACTTACTTGCATGGGGGATAGATGTCCCTGAATGAGGGATCCACTGTAGAATGAGCCACGAGTGTGAGGTTGGGGTGTGAAACTTTGCTCAGAAAATGGGCGACCAACACAAGCAGAGGATCGAAACCTCGAAGAAAAGAACTGCAGCCATTGGATCGAATACCATTTTGGACTCCTTCACCCACGCGCACACGTGGGCGCACGCACACACTCGATGTGCACATGTTAATCACATTCTTATGACAAATATCGTACACTTCCAGTCGATGACACATGATAATCGAGTAATGAGACCGAAACAAGAGGAGGATACAAAATACACTAGTCTAAAGTGATTTTCATGGCAAACAAAACACTGGCAAAGAAACATCGATAATGAGAACCTAACTGCCAAGAAGTGACAACTTAAGAGAGTCATTTTTTCAACAAAGGGTGCTCTTAAGGAAACAAGAGACAGAATGTAAGAGCAAGATCCAACCTTGCAACTTAATGTCCTTTGCTCCTTATTAAGCTCATGTGTGAAGAATAATCCAACCACTGGTTTTGTAATAACATTCATAAGAGAATCTACTCTTTCTTTTTTTAAAAGGAAGGATTATACTCTTTCTAGGCATGAGGAACATCAGATAGTACATAGAAGTCAACACCAAATCTGCAAATACCATATTGATGATCTCAATTTTAAAACAAACAACAGAGTTTCCCAATTTCGATCACATGCATTATAAAGTAACATCACAGAAAGTTTAATACCCTTTGCATCTTTCGATCTGGAAGGATTCAGGCCCTTCTGCGGATTCTGTGCTTTGCTGACCTGTAAAGGATTCAAAAGGGACTTGTGATCAGTAAATTTCACATTACTGTGCACTATATGAAAAAAAAAGCAGATTATTTAGTCTTACCGCATTGAATAATTTGACCACTGGGCACCAGCCATTCACAAGTGACAATGCAGTTAGCAACAACCAAACAATCTAGGTTAGTTATTCATCCAAGCATCAATAATGTGGTGAATTAGCAGTAAGATTAAGCTCATACTTTTTCAATGTATTAATTACCTCCTTTTGTTGCAATGCTTATGAGAGATTTCTCCTTGCCGTCCAAGAAATTTGCAGGCTTCACATGTCCTTTTTCCGCGGCCTAAGGAAAAAAAAACTTTAAGCAAATAATATGGGTCCAGGGATCATGTGGCATATTTTGTATCATCTAAGGGGTCGTTTGGCGCATTCCCAATTTTTGTTAACCGGTAATTTAGATCACCACTAAAATAGATTACCATTTTATAAATTACCGGTAATATTATATATAGTGTTTGGTAAGTAGCAATAACACAAATTATAATTTAAACTATGAAACAAAAAATTACTAAAATACCCTTCAAAATTGTTGAATTAAAATAAATATAAAAAAATAAAAAAAAAAGTGAGTTAGGTCAAAATATGAGTTTATATTATCAACCAGTCGTAAAATAATTAAAAAAAAGATAATGTTGAACANTTAAAATAAATATAAAAAAATAAAAAAAAAAGTGAGTTAGGTCAAAATATGAGTTTATATTATCAACCAGTCGTAAAATAATTAAAAAAAAGATAATGTTGAACACTATTATTTTGTAATAAAATATAAATATTTTTAAAATTCAGTTGGAGGGATAATTTTGTCAAAATGCATGTCATCTTGCTGGTAATTTGAAAAGACACCTCCCATGGGTGCTATCTTCATTACCAGTAAGGTGGTAATTCAGATTACCAAAGAAGTAAAAATTATCGGTAATCTGTTGCAGCCAAACGTGGTAATATAGTGGGCCCTGAGAATTTTAAATTAAATAACTAGTAATCTATCTGGATTACCTCATACCAAACGCCCCCTAAAACTATGTTAGTTGCTGACATCATAATTACAAATTCCAATGAAGGGAATGGAAGATAACAATATGAGGAAACAATGATATCTTAACATGGTTTACCAACCAGTTGCTTTTCTTTCTTCGCTGCCTTTTTGGCCTTATGTTCTTCCTCTTCAGCGAGCTTCTCGGCAACAAGCTTCTTGTGGACCGACAGTATTGGACCCTTCGCATTAACATGAATAACAATAGAACCAGATAAAAATTCATTCTTTTTCTCGTTTGAGTGAAAACAAAAAATCAATCAAAATGCACGAAAACAAAAAAGAAATCCTACAAGGGGATCATCCCCTGGAAGATTAAGCTTCATAATCTTAGTGAAAGCAATTCTGAAAACCCTGGAACCTTCTACAAGCTTAGTTCCAACGGCGTGGCGCCGCCCATCGCCGTCGTTATCCTCCTCATCGTCGTCGTCGGTGTCAGAGCCTCCGGCGTCAAAACCTCTCTCCCTCTTCTTCCTCTTCCTCTCCGGATTCATCCTCTACTACGTCCTCTTCCTCCCCCTCTTCGGAGTCATCCTCTGAGTTGTAACCTCTCGCTCTCTTCCGGAATAACTTCTTCATCCTCTCGGTGGGATTCCAGCGCTTCGCCGCGCCCCTAGGCGAGATCCTGTTATGTCTGAGCAAGGAAAGGAAGCATAAGAGGAGGAAATCAGAGTAGAAGCAGAAGAAACGGAAACTGAAGAAAATATTAGAACAGAAGTAGAAGCGGAAACAGAAGTAGAAGCAGAAGAGAATGGCCAAGCAGAAGAAGAATCAATAGCAGAAATCATAGAAGACTTATCAGAAAACAATGAGCAATCAGAAAACAATAACCAGGAAACCAGAGCGAAGAGAGAGAGGAAGAAGCCGAAACATTTTGAAGATTTTATTTTGTAATGAAAATAATAAATGAAAAAGAAAAGGTTTTTGGTAAGAGGGTATAAATAGAAGACGAGAGGGAGGAGAAAAGGGTATGAACAAGTTTAAAGCCCGGAAACGGAGGAATAAGAAAGGAGGACTTATCTTTTGTCGAGCCAATCTACTTCTTTATCTTCTTTAGTTCCACTTGAGTTCTTATTCAACAGGTTCTTCATAAGATCTCTTCGTCGGCAGCGTCCAGGAAGAAGAGAGCTTCGGAGATCAGTGCATCCGATGTTCGGCACCTTCCAAGCATCCCTGGCGTTCGCAGCACCTTCGGAACATCGTCGACATCTTCTGAGCCTTCTTCTCCAGAGGTGCATCCAAGTATCTTCGGCGTAGCTTGCAACTCTTCTTCTCCGGGAACGTTGGCCGCTGTAGAGAAGCGAACGGAACCCTAACCTGCACACAGAAGCGGCTCATCAGATTTTTGGAGAGAGAAAAATAGAGTCGCGGCTTTTATATTTCTGGTGGCGGAGACAACAAGGCTTGTCCTCGACGCGCGTGCTGAAGTGGGCTGCGGAGAACTGGGCTTCTACAGGAGCTGGTTACAGTATTATTTTCCAATTCTTTCTTCTGAAGCAAGCTGCGGGCACATCATTGGTGCTTTCATTGAGAGTATTCTTTCTTGATCATGCAAAAACCACAAATCTGGCTCCCGGAACGACGACAATGGCGGAGGGCACCCGGCGGGCACATATGGAAGAAGCTGTCAGCAAGTTACAAGGAATGGTGGAACATCAATTTGCAATGTTCACGGAAGGAATGAGTTCTTTGAATTCAAAATATGAAGTCCTGGCAGAAAAGATCAAAGAAAAAAATCAAGAATCACAAACAGAAATCAATTCTGCAAATATTGTATCACATGTTAATTCAAGCACTTCTATGACCAATTTCTTGAAGAACATCAAGTTAGAAATACCAAAATTCTGGGGAGAAGACCCTTTGGGGTGGATCTTTAAAGCTGAACAGTTCTTAGAATTCTACGAAATTGTTGAAAAGAATAGAATCACAGTGGTGGCTTTTGCTTTTGAAGGATCAGCATTACAGTGGTATCAATGGATGTATAGGAATAAGAGATCAGTTCTTGGTCAAGTTTCCTAAGATCCCTAGAGATCATATTTGGCCCTTCGCAATTTGAAGATTTCTCAGGGGCCTTATCTAAACTCACACAGACGGGAACTGTTTTGGACTATCAATCTCAATTTGAAAGGCTTTCTAACAGAGTGATGGAAATTCCAGAAACATTTCTACTGTCATGTTTCATTTCAAAGTTAAAACCATCAATAAGAAGGGAGGTACAAGCGTTCCAACCTACTTCATTGATGTAGACAATAGGACTGGCCAAGTTACAAGAAGAAAAATTCTCAGAAAATTTGGAAATTAGGACATAATCATATCGTCCTAACAGCAATTTGTTCCCTACCATATCTAAGCTAGTGTCACAGACTGTAAATTCTGGACAGACAATTAGTAAATCTGGAACAGTTATATCCTCTACTTCAAGTAATAATTCTGCTCCATTGGTGAGTAAAGAAGCTTCTGTGTTACCACTGAAGAGATTAACGGTCGCTGAAATGCTAACCAGACGAGAGAAGGGACTTTGTTACAATTGCGATGAAAAGCTTCATAGGGGACACAAGTGCAAGCCTAAATTCTTACTCCTAATGTCGACAGAAGAGGAGGAAGAACACGAAGAGCAAGAAGAAGGTATTGAAGATTTGGGTATCAGTCTACATGCTTTATCAGGTGTACTGATGCCTCAGACTTTGAGATTACAAGGGAATATCAGAAATCATCCAGTGTCTATATTGCTTGACAATGGTTCTACTCACAATTTCATTCAAGAACGGGCAGTCAAAAGGTTGGGAATGGTCATAAATTCGTCTGCATATTTCAATGTTATGATTGGAAATGGTGACAAGTTAAGATGTGAAGGAGTTTGTTCTAATCTATTGTTCTCTATCCAAGGAAATTCTTTTCATGAAGATTTCTATATATTACCTATTGAAGGTTCTGAAGTGGTGTTAGGGGTTCAGTGGTTACAGAAATTGGGACCAGTGACTATGGATTACAGTGAGTTGTCTATCAGTTTTGAGTGGAATCAGAGGAAAGTGCACTTACAAGGGAATCATAATAATTCACCTCAGGCAGTAACACATCACCAACTCAGGAAGATGATTAAAAGGGATGATATTATGACATGCTTCCAGTTAATTGCCAAGATTGAAGACACCAGTTTATCAGACAATTCAGAACAAGCTAAAATTGATCAAGTATTAGATCAATTTGAAACTGTATTTGCAACTCCGAGTGCTCTACCACCCATGAGAGATGTACAACATCACATACATCTGCCAGCAGATAGTAAACCTGTGAATGTGTGACCGTATAGGTACCCACATTACCAAAAGAATGAAATTGAAAAATTAGTGAAGGAGATGTTGGAACAAGGAGTAATTCAACATAGTTCAAGTCCTTTCTCTTCTCCTGTTTTATTGGTGAAGAAAAAGGACGAGACTTGGAGGTTTTGTGTGGATTATCGTGCTTTAAATCAGATCACAATCAAAGACAAATTCCCTATTCCTACTATTGATGAGCTATTGGATGAGTTACAAGGAGTTTCCTATTTCTCTAAATTAGACTTGAGAGCCGGATATCATCAAATCAGGATGAGTCCGGAAGATATTTTGAAGACAACTTTTAGAACACACGAGGGGCACTATGAGTTTTTAGTCATGTCGTTTGGATTGACTAATGCTCCCTCAACCTTCCAAGCAATCATGAACAGATTGTTTAGTCCTTACTTAAGGAAGTTCATCAATATTTTTTTTGATGATATATTGGTTTACAGTAAAGATTTGGAATCACACAAGCGACATTTGACTATTACTTTACAATGTCTGCAAGATCAGCAATTTTATGTTAAACGAAGCAAGTGCTGCTTTCCCAAACCTAAGATTGAATATTTGGGGCATGTGGTGTCTGTCCAAGGTGTGGAACCAGATAAACAGAAGATTGAGGCTGTGAAGGATTGGCATGTTCCTACTACCATCAAACAGTTAAGAGCATTTTTGGGTTTGACAGGATAGTACCGAAGGTTTGTTAAAGGGTATGCTATGATTGCTAGTCCTCTAACTAATCTTTTAAGAAAAGATGCATTCAAATGGACTGAGTCAGCTACTAAATCCTTCGAGACTCTAAAGATGGCTCTGATTACCACTCCTATATTACAGTTGCCAGACTTCTCAAAAGAGTTTGTGGTAGAGACGGATGCTTCAGGGTCAGGCATTGGAGCAGTATTGTTACAGGAAAATCATCATATATGCTATTTTAGCAAGAAATTATCAATTTCTATGCAGAAGTTATCAATCTATGTTCGAGAAATGTTTGCTATTGTACAGGTCGTGAGAAAGTGGAGGCAGTATTTACTGGGATGGCATTTCTTAATCAGAACAGACCATCGGAGTCTTAAGGAAATCCTAACCCAGATTATTCAAACACCAGAACAACAACAATATTTGGCTAAGCTCATGGGGTATGATTACTCAATTGTTTACAAGCCAAGAGTCGAAAATCGTATAGCTGATGCACTTTCCTGACAAGAGATTTCAGCTTCTACATTTTGTGGGTTTTCTCAATGCCAATTTTCAATTTGGTTGACCAGATAAATGCAGAGTATGTTAGTAATATTGAGCTCAATGATCTATACAAGAAGGTTGAGCTGGGAGAGGCAGCTCAGTTGGGATTAACTTGTCGAGGAGAGATGTTATATAAAAATAATAGAATATTTCTATTACCTACATCTCTTATTATTCCGATGGTGTTACGGGAATTTCATGAATCTCCTATTGGAGGTCATTTGGGCATTCTCAAGACATATAAAAGAATAAGTGCAGAATTCTTTTGGACGGGTCTAAAGTCGACTGTGGAAAACTTTGTAAGAGAATGCAAAGTTTGTCAACAGATCAAATATTGTACTACTCCTATTGTGGGTTTCCTACAGCCACTCCCTATTCTTGATAGAATCTGGGAGGATATTTCAATGAATTTCATTTCTGCCTTACCACATGTTCAGGGTACTACAGTTATATTAGTAGTGGTGGATCGTCTATCGAAATATTGTCATTTTGGTACTCTTCCCACTCACTACACAGATGCGAGAGTGGCCAAACTCTTTATTGAAATGGTGGTCAAGTTACATGGGTCCCCAAGAACTATTGTCTCTGATCGAGATCCATTTTTTATAAGTTCCTTTGGACAGAACTATTTAAACTAAGTGCAACCAAGTTACAAATGAGTTCGGCTTATCATCCTCAGACAGATGGTCAGACAGAGGTGGTCAACAGGTGTTTGGAACAATATCTAAGATGTTTTGTGTTAGACAGGCCATCTACTTGGGTCAGATACTTGTCGTGGGCAGAATACTCATTCAACACTTCTTATCATTCTAGATCTCATCTAACACCTTTTGAAGTAGTATATGGTCGGCTGCCGCCAACCATACCTGCTTATATTCGTAGTCAATCTCAGGTTGAGGCTGTGGAGGCAGAACTACTAGACAGGGATGATATACTGAGGGCTCTTAAAACCAATCTACTTAGAGCTCAACATCGTATGAAGATGCTGGCAGATTCTCATCGTTCTGATAGGGAATTTGTAGTTGGAGACTTGGTTTTTGTTAAGCTACAACCGTATAAACAGTAATCTTTAGCTCAAAGGGGTTCTCATAAATTGTCTCCTAAATTTTATGGCCCTTTTCCAATTCAACAACGAATTGGAGCGGTAGCTTACAAACTATTACTACCACCTCAGTCTAAGATTCACCTTGTGTTTCACGTTTCTAAACTCAAAAAAGCTTATGGTGAGTTTCCTATGCCTAATCCACTTCCTGCACTCACAAGTGAGAAAGGTTGATAGCAATTCTGCAAGTGTACAGAATCCTATGTAGTAATAAAAGATATCGATCCCACGAAGAGAGGTTTCAAGTATTAAATTTGAGATGGCTTTGTTATTATCTAAACTTAATTAACGATTAGAGAAACGAAAACAAAGTAAAAGTGCAATAAAAGAAATATTTTAGATTATGATGACTAAGAAGATACGAACTCACTATGAAAGTCTCAGTAAAATGGAATATGCTCTAGGGTTGGATTGAATTGGGTAATTTAATATGCTTTCAAAACAGTAAGTACG